>JACSZP010010014.1:0-38679 GCA_016161895.1 Pinna nobilis
ATGTACTCACCTGCAGATGTTGGTGACTATGACACCTGACTATCCACCACACCTGTCTTGTTGGTTATCTAGTTACATGTACTCACCTGCAGATTTTGGTGACTGTAACACCTGACTACCCACCATATCTGTCTTATTGGTTATCTAGTTACATGTACTCACCTGCAGATGATGGTGACTATGACACCTGACTATCCACCATACCTGTCTTATTGTACCTGTCTTATTGGTTATCTAGTTACATGTACTCACCTGCAGATGTTGGTGACTATGACACCTGACTACCCAACATACCTGTCTTATTGGTTATCTAGTTACATGTACTCACCTGCAGGTGTTGGGGACACCTGACTACCCACCACACCTGTCTTATTGGTTATCTAGTTACATGTACTCACCTGCAGATGTTGGTGACTATGACACCTGACTACCCAACATACCTGTCTTATTGGTGATCTAGATACTTGTACTCACCTGCAGATGTTGGTGATTGTGACACCTGACTACCCACCACACCTATTTGAGATATAGGTGTGCCTCCATGTATCACAGGTGTAGAGGACATCTGTGTTTGTATTGGAGTAGTTTGAATCTATGGAAAGGAAGAAAAATATGTTAGACACACATTTTTTGCACAATTCTGTTATCAAACAATAGTGATAATTGATCCTCAGCCTTTGGCAGAATCACTTGCTGGCCTCTCAGTGGATGTAAGCTCTTATTAATACAGGAGTTAGGATCCAGCAAGGCTTGATAATTTTGAAACAAACTTCAGAAAGTATAGATTACATAAAAATTGCAGAAACAAGTACAATACATTTTTTATTGTAGGGATTCTAGAAAAAACATTATTTTCTGTCTCTGTGACTACGATCTAAGAACTACTTAATTTACCTATAATAACTATCTGAGAACATAGATAATTTTCCTTTGTGTTTTGCACTCTTATTGGTTACTTATTGGTTACTCTACATGAATTATATGTAGGCTCTCGTATTACATTGTACCCAAGATACACAAAAGAGAACAAATATTATTGTCTTACTGTAAATTCCTTAATAAATGCAAGGAATTAATATCTGCATAATTTTGTGAGACATCGCAGGTTTTAAAATCTCGCCTTTAAATGATCTGACAGTTTTTTTTTCATGGAATGATAATACACGAATATTGTTTTATGAAACTAACCTAAGATCAACTGACATGTGTAGTAACTCAATATAGATATACTCTATTTCATTATTTATGACAAATATTTCACATATTTACTTGTAACATAGAAAGCATATTATGGCAATTTGTAATACAAAAAGTCTTATCAATATGTATTAAGCATTTATCAGCTTAGATTGTATGATTAGAACACTTTTTGTCTCAGTTTTCAGGAAACTGGACTGAAAACTTGAAATTTGATTTTTGATGTCAGGAGCTCGTGATATTAAATTCTCACGTTTTGAAACAAAGTGGTGAGATCGGAGATTTAAGTACTCGTAAAAATGTGCAGTATGGAATCCAGATTGAAGTAAAATAATTTATATTGTCCCCTGAAAAATGCATTACCTACCTGTATTGGTTGTGCAACTAGCCCTTGGGGTGTCTGAACCATTTGGTAAACTTGATTTAATGTTGCCATGGATACAGCAGGTTGTTGTAGAACTACATTATTCCCAGCATTTACTACACCTGGGTTTAATATTCCAGATGACATAGAGTTCACTTGTCCACCACTAGATGGCGGTGATGAACCCATGTCATATTCATCAAAGTCTGTATCAATTCGTAATAACTGTTCACTTTGGAGTTTGCCCTTTAAACAGGCAATGTATCTGGTACAGAAGTCCTTACACAACTCATTCACTTTCTCCAGTTCCAACAGGTGAATTCTTAACACTTGTATGGCTCTCACCATCTGTAATAAGGGAAATAAAAAGTTTATTTTAGTTTAATCTGTTGCTAGGTCTGTACTTCTTTTATACCCAGTGGTCGAGTAATGGTATTTACCATTAATAGAAATATTAATTCAGCTTTTTTGTATGTCTAACGGGACAAAGTTTTAACGACACCAAATGAAATAAAAAAAATTTCTTATATCTTTTGTATTGTATTGTTATTTCACTGTGTCCCGGTGAATGGCGACTAATTTTGCCTATGCTCAGCACTGCTTGTCGTAGTCGTAGACAGGGAGGATTCTTTAACGTGCCAACATCTACTGTGACACAACCTAGGTTTTTACTGCCTCATCAGGGATACAGGGATAGCCAACCGCTGAGTGGTACTGCGCGGATTGGAACCCCCGATCCTTCGATTCGAAGTCACTAACCACTCGGCTACAGAGGCCCCTTCATATACAGTAGAGACGGTCTATAGCAAATCGGTTTAAAGCGAATTCAGTGCTTTAACGAAGAGAAATAAATCTCAGATATGAATTACTATGTATCTATTTATGTAGTAAATTTTTATGCTTAAAACGAAGGATGCCTATAACGAAGTCAAAAGTCAATCCCCCTTGACTTTGTTATAGACCAACTCTACTGTATATAAAAAATATTGAAATGAAAAGAAATTTAATAAAATATGTAATGCATTACAAATGCTGATCAAGATATCAACAATATGACCATCAAACAACATATGCTCAATTTCTTGGAACAAGCTTTACACCTGTTAAGTTTCATGGCAACACTGAAACAGGCCTCTTTTGTGCAGTGCATGTCACAAAAATTATCAGAGGATAACAAAGTTCACTGTAAGGTACGTAATTCTTGGTTAAGGTTTTTTAAAAGTAGGTCAAAGTCACAGGTCAAATGGTCACAAGGTCAAAGCCCTAAATTAGTCTAAATCATGCAGTTTTCATATGAGAAATATCACCGCCCTATTCTTTCTGGTTTAAAAAATATAGTTATAGTTTTGTCTACAGAAGCTTACAACAACAATGATGATACGGGGGATATCCCATTAGCACTCTGGACTTTCATCAGTGAACTTAAGTTGATATCTATATATACACTTGCTGCCTAAATCCAGCTTATCACTGTACAACTATTGTCTGTTTACAAAAAAAAAAAAAGGAGGTTTGGGGAACAGGTGAAATTTGATTTTTATTCTTAAAGTCTGAGGAAGTTAATAATGAGTGTGTATTTTACACTTATCCACAGGTCGATTGGACTATGGGAATACAAATGTTTTGTTTTGATTTTTGGTTCTTTTCGTGCATGACAATTAGAACAGATACCATAGATACTCACTAAATTGTCCAGGTCTGGGTCCTCACTGAAGAATGGCTTCCGGTCTTTTTCCTGATGTTGGACAAAAGTTTGGATATCAATGTCAAAACTTTCTGAAGTTGGACAATCCGGTGTTTGTGATGCTTGTTCACACTTTTCAAATAGTAGAGCCATTAATGGGAACAGCGGATGTCTACAAAATAGTAACACTGAATAATAAATGATTATCAGGCTCAACTTAATTATTGCACTCTTCCACAATGTTAATGCAAAAATCTCTTGAAAATGTGGGTCATACACTGCATCTGACACCACATTTCATCTTTACTAACATAAATACATTATGTGTGCAAGTTGATCAACCAACCAATCAAAGTTAAGAAAAAAACTTAGACTGATGCAGACACAAGGGGGGATTATTTACATGTAATGTTAATGCATGCTCACTCTTATTTTGCAAGATGAGCTGAAATCATGTTTACGTTGTGCAACAGGAAATCGCAGGATGATTTTTACTCTCTATTTTCTTTTCCAAAACATCTTGATAACAGAGTTTACAATCAGATGAGTATTTACACATAGGTCTCTCTTTTTGTTGTTGTTGAGTATTCCTTCCAAATATCTTTTATTCTCATTGAGGCATCATTCACTGCTGATGACTGACTTAAATCTTTACCTTTGCTTTACATATGTTGTGCTACTGAAGAGTGGTGTGTCTTTATATAGCTAAAAGCAATTGTGACATGGAGCACACAAGACTTAAAGATCATCATGCTGTTTTTACATCTAGTGCCAATGTTTAACTGATAAGCATGTACTTCCTATTATAATAACTAAGGTTTGTCAAAATCTGAATTCAATTCCAGTTACCCTGCATACAAAATCATCTCTGTTTCAGCTAAATCTGATCTCTCATATATGCTATTCTAGCTCCATGGTGTATTGGAACACTTCAAAAGTGTGTAACTTTCTTACACATCCTAATAATATTCAGGATAAAACCTTACAATTGAGCCTATTGTACAGGGTTTTAATCTGACACAGTGGAGCCTCATGAACCTGGCCGCCTTTGTTTCCAAGCAAATTGTTCAGATAAATAAATCAATCTGGATTTCTGAAACAACAATTCTATAATGTCCATTACAAATCAAATATTCTGTTCCCAGGTTTTTTTGTCTAGAGGGTGAAGCATCTGGCGACTGGATTAATGAGGCTTGACTGTAGTAATGCAAATGATAAAGCCTATTAAAATTAAGATCATAAGGCTGCATAAAGACTGATACCCATAGATTGCCTTCTTTTCCTCTTCATAGTGGACCTCATTGATGTCTTGTACTGTATTTACTTTGCCATCATTTCTGTCAAATAACACAAAACCAATTAGAGTAAACATTAGAACACAACAGCTGAGTTGTTGGGAGTCACACCTAAGCAAGAACAGTATTGTACTGTTGGTTGGTTGTATTGTTGTTTAACATCCTACTTAAAAATCTTTCACTTATTTGGAGACATCACCATGTGATTCACTGTTTGTGAAGAGTGATAGATCTTATCTATGCTTGGCACTTTTGGCTGTAGAGCAGGGAGGATTCTTTAACGTGCCAACACCTACTGTGACACAAGACCACGGTTTTAATGTTTCATCCTAGACAGACAGCCAAGCACAGTGTGATTTGGACTCGAACCCACGATCTCACAATCAGAAGGCGAAAACATTAATCACTACATTGTAGGCCACAGCGGCCCCCTTTTCACTGTTATTGAACATGGTCATTCAATGCAAGTGATGAATCTTACTAGGGCTTATTCTCAGAGATACTTTACTAAGAGTTTCTTTTTTAGTGGTTTCTGAAGACAAGTTCCACTGTATCGATAAACCTGATTTAAACTATAATTTCATTTAAACTCACACATAATTATACTGATAACATGATTCTATCTATTTTAGGGTACTACTTACTCTGGGTTGTTAGCTGTCGATACTTTGTTCAGCATTGAACTGTCAGTATATGTCGGTGGAAGACCCTGTATCACAGACATCTGAAAATGAAAAAAAAAGTGAAGTATCTGCTATTAAACTTAAAATCAATCATGTGTTCAAAATAAAACTTGTGTACATTTAGATGAGGGGAAGAAAAATGTTCCTTGTATGATTGTTTTTTTGGGGTTGCATTTGCTAAGAATTGCTTGGTGGATCTAGTAATGTATACAAGATACATAGTCTTAGAAACCCTTGTTACAATATACATTGGTCAAGAATGCTACTTTTTTCACAAAGACAGAGTTGGTGATATCCATCAGATCTAAATTCTAAGATAAATTAAATACCTGTTGCAAGCAATTTATGTATATTTTTTATTTATATTTTATGTAAATTTTGCAAATAGTTTTGAGTCCAAGATGTAATTATAAGAATAACGGAGGAAGTTAAATTAAGATTCATTAATTAATATAATTTAATTTAAAATTTTGCATATAAAAAGATATTTTCCCCAATTTTGTACAAACCTTTTCAATTTATGAACGTGTATTTTTTATAAAAGCCAACATGGATCTAACAGTATTGAATTATCAAGATTCTTTTAACGAATAAAGGCGCTTCGGAAGCTCTTTTAGATTGGGGTGGCAGAACTGGAAGGGGAAGCAGGCGCAGATCTAGCTTTTTTACATCGGGGGTGGGGGGGGGTCCAAGAGGCCGTTGGTATGGGCTACCATAAGGCTCCCAGTGGGTCTACGGAAACGCACTGAAGGGGGTGCAGAGGGCAAGAGGCTGGGGACCTGGATTTCCACGTTTTATTTCCGCAAAGGAGACAGTGGGAAATCATTACCTAAAATTTGATGTATGATAACGCAAATAATTGTGATTCTTTATTTTCGTTGTTGTACAAAAATCTTAAGATATGAAATAAGTTTATCAATGAATTTGGCGAGTGAAGCGAGCCGGAAATTTTTGGACAGTTTTAACTTCGAATTGTCTATCTGTCTATTTAATTTTATTTGTGGTACAAGGAATTATTGGCGAGTGCAGCGAGCCGAAATTTTCTTTTTTTCCCCTTTAGATATCAAATAAAATGAAGTGAGCCGGAAAATTTACCTCAGTTGTAACTTTGATTTGTTTAACTATTTTATTTGTGCTACAACTTAAAGTATAAAGCAATCACTGACTGCCGTGCGAAGCGAGCCGAAAATTTTTGTATATATCATATTATGAGATTTGTCAAAGGTGCCCCCCCCTCTGTATCCACGCTTTCTAAATTTTGTTAATGCATTGCTCACTTGAGGCACATCCTGAATATAAAGTTGAGGAATGTAATTAGAATCTCATCGCAGAGCGGAGCAAGGCATGAAAGTTTTTTGAAATTTGTTATAACGTGTAATTTTCTGACATTTTATACAAATATAACGAAAAAGGTATATTTGAAAATTTTAGGGGGCACCGCGTGCGCCCCCCCTCCTTGTATCCGCCACTGGTTATAATTCAGAATATCTAATTCCCCCAAGGTAGTCTAATTTTTTGCTTTTGTTTGAATGCTTCTGAAAACATAAATTGTAATGCAGTGGTAGTAAGCATGGGCGTTATCATGCTTAAATCATCAAGTTCGGGAGAAGGGCTTCAAATTCTGGTCTACACTCCACACAAATACTCTACTAACTTACATTTATCATGCACTGTCTCATCTAAAGGACAGTGATAGACAGCCGCATCTGCCCAGGCTGAAACCCTCTGAACTACATGTAACACGCCCCTTATCCTGGCTTTAGGTGAACTCTTAACCAGGAATCATGGTAGCATAATGAGTGCTCTCACACTTGATGGAAAATTAGCTGATTTTAATTTATAGGATGCTGATTTGAAATAGATCATATTTATTTGCCACCCTTGGTGCAAATGTCAATGTTCTCATTATGCTCATTGACATTAACCTTTGCTGCAAAATCAGTGACTTGAAAGAATTCAAATAATGAAGATAACAAGGGGGATAACTCAATATATTTACAATTTTATTATTGCAGGAGTAATAATCAGCTAGTGTGTAAATTGCCATTTATGACTTATTTGAATGATAGTTTACCTGGGTAAAATTGTAAATCTTTATAACTCTCATTAACTAAAATGCATTGAATATCTGTTCACCATATCAAAGAGAAATAAAGGATGAAATGGTTAGCATATGTACATTGAAAAATTTTTGGGTGAGGGAAGCAGATTTTGCATTAGGAATTGTGCTATCACAGAAAAACTTATTAGCGTGCACGGATCTAGAGGGGGAGGGGGCAGAACCCCTCTTCCTGGAATTGGCAAAATATATAAGGTACCAATAATGGTCAATTATGCTTAAATTCTCACTTTATCAAGGTTGGTTTTTTCCTTTTTACAAGTTGGACCCCCCTCCCTTGGAAAATATCAACCCCCACCCCCCTGGAAAAAAATCCTGGATCTGTGCATGATTTGTAATATGAAACTCACTGACATCAATTTCTGTGAAGCAAATAGATACAGCGATAATTAAAAATGTAAATTAAATAAAAGGGATTCACAACATGATACATCATACCTCAAGGTCAGGCCTACCTGTAGTAGTACTACTAGTTAACAAAATGATTTTGTAAAGGTTATAAAAGAATTTCCTTCAGCTGAAAATTGATTGATCTAAAAGTAATCCAATGCACCACCACAAATTTACCGGTATGTATTAATTCATAGCCAGGTTGCACTCCATACAATAGTAGGCATCTAGATCACATTGTTATCATTTTATTTCAAAATACATTTCAATTTTAATAAATCATGTGAGACTGTATAAAAATATTTACGGCTTTCATAATTTTGTGTATAGGCCTATATTAAAAAAAGTTTCAATTGCACAATTAATCTATCAGAAACAGACATTTTTTTCAAAATTACAAATTAAATGTCATGAATAATAATGAATATTTTGAATTACTTCGATCAGTTGAGGGCCTAGAATCTAGGCTAGACCTAGATCATGGAAGATGTTGTGCAAATCAAATAAATTTAAAATTAGATTCAGAAGAGTACTGTAGCAGGAATGGCCCATCTAGACCTACCGTACCTACATGAACTCACTGGATCTATTGCCGAGGATGGGGTCTTTTAAGTTTATTTACAACACGGGGACAAGGATCATCATCACGTACAATTATTAATCAATTTAAATAGAGGTTCGAAGTGTGAAAATTCACCTTCGCACAAAATTAGGTCAGACTTACTGTCTTATTGACCTACATATAAATCGACAAAAGATTGGCCGATAGCCACCTGCACACGCTCGTACGAGGAACAACAAAACGAAAATCAAACCCTTAACAGTGATCGCAATGTCCTATCCATCACTCGTAAACAACCAATTTCTACAAAATAAATCAACTCTGATTCCATTACAAAGACGTTTGGGGCTGAGCCAAGTTACCGCTATATAATTTTTGGCGGAAATGGATCAAAATCTCTTTTTTATGCGTTGACGGCTCGACAAGAGCATCAACAACGGCTAATGTGCATATTTACTATCACTCGAAAGTATGACGGAAGAAATTAACTGAAAAACAAACAGAAATTGTCTGCCTCCGAACCCAGATAGTATTTTTGACAGGCGGCTTGGCAGTTTATTGACAGCTTACCTCCATATAAGACACTGTCACTCACCGTCAAAATGGCGCCCATCAATTACCGATACTGCCCACCCAAATCACGTGATCGGTGACGTCATGGTAAGGTCAGGTGCGAGCAGCAGACGTATATTATGTTTACAGTAGTTACAGGTGCTCTTATAGTAAGCTGATCACGGGAAGGTCAACAATACCAGAATCGGTTAATTGAAATCCTTATTCTTTGTGTAAAAATCCACGCACAGCCATGTAACGTCAGATTCAGCCTTGGAAATCACTGATCGAGGAGTGCAGGCTACACGCGCATATATATATATATGTATATGTAGGCCTACATGTAGTTTATAACACACGCATACGTTGAATGTATTACCGTTGCTTTCACAACACATTAGTTTCTTTTTATGATTAACTAGTTATATATTAATTGTCAAATGAACAAATGGTTTGTTATTTAAAAAAAATATATAATGCATAAAGGCGAATTATTTTATTTAGTTTTTTTTCGATATTATAAAGATTTCTAAACCAGAAAAGAAGTCCTGTCGAGAAATCACGTCGTTTCAGCATTAAATTAAAAACATCGTTTCAACATTAAAAAAAAAAAAGACCAACAGCACGCGCATGCATATTTATTTAAATATATTTGATATTAATTCTGATTTGACAATTTCTATTCAAAATCAACAAGAAATCAGAAGAAATGCATTAGCAGAGACATATATATAATGTCTCTGGCATTAGGTACAAATTGCTGTTAGGTCAGTAAATCAAGAATTCAATTTCGCCTTTTGATCCACACATCTCTGATAATATTTTCAGTATATTGTTACAAGCGAAATGACAATCCATGCAAATTGTAAGGTAAGCCATACCGTACCAGTCTACTTTGAAAAAAAAAAAACTAGTGTACCCTCAATAATTAAACAACAGGCTTAAATTACGATATCACCCTTTTGCATTACATCCGCGATATATAGCCTTAGTTCCCCCCACACATACACACACACACACATATATATATATATATAGAGAGAGAGAGAGAGAGAGAGAGAGAGAGAGAGAGAGTGTGTGTGTGTGTACAAAATGCAGCTGTAGTAAAAAAAAAGTTTGTAGATTCATCATTCAGTGAGACAATCACTCTCTTGTCCGGTTGATTCATTCGAGAGGGGTGGAGCCTGTATATAAGTTCCGTAACTCATTGGTCATGTAGCATTTTGGTCGTGACACTTGATGAGGTCTAGACCTTTATATATATTCGATCTATAGGCCGTATCTATAGATGTATTTTTTTGATCCCGACATCTATAGATAAACATTGTGCTTGTAGTCCTTTTAATATTCCTATGCCACCAGCTGTGCCTATTGGATCCACCGTGGCGTCTTGTTGTTGATCTCCTCCGGGTGTCTTGGAATCGTTTTCTTTCTTCTTCTTTTTCACCTTTGATTTTTGTTGCATGATGTATTTTCCCCTATAATTGTTAGGACATTCTATAAACACTATTTTTGACCACGGATTACTCCTGTCACCAGATCTAGATAAAGGTATCATGTTTTTATTTTTTAATTTACTAGGTGGGTGGTCAATGCAAAAATAAAACTATGACAACTGTCATGTTTTAATTTTTGTATTGACCACCACTTAGTAAATTCAAAAATTAAAACATGACATAGGGCTCACGGCAGGTGTGACCGGTCGACAGGGGAAGCTTACTCCTCCGTGGTACCTGATCCCACCTATGGATTATCAGAGGCCCCTGTTTGTCCCATAGACCGTCCTATACTAATCAAATTTGTATATTGCCTCTGATTCTTTTGGCGATTTATACTTTGGCATCTGTGATTTTTTTTTACAATGAATCCGCCAATAGATGCACTTCAGCTAATGACAAGCTGAAGTACGGGAGATAACTCTTAAGATTTTTTATCAAAGCATGTTGGTTGGTTGTATTGTTGTTTAACGTCTCACTGTGGCATTATGTAAGTCCGCCGGGTATCTGGAGTGCACGACTTTAGGCCGGAAGGTGGAGGGTACTGAGGCGGCTGGCTTTGTTGATTCCCACTTACTTTAACAGTATGAATATCTTACATAAAATAATATTTATTTATATATATAATAAAAGTATTGAACACTAGCTATGTAATGCATCAATTATTGACTTGCACAATTTGTGTATAGGCCCTACATAAGCAACCCTTAAGATTTTAGATAAACGTGAGTTGTTGTGAATAAAAATGTCTATTTGCTCACGGAAGGTATATATATATAAGTATATTTAAACATAGCTATTTGAACAACCAGTACAAATTAAAAACGTTTCTTGCAAGAAAACTCATTTTTGCAAACCTATAGCTACTTATCGTACCCCTGTTCAGGTCTTCCATACTCGTTTACGATTATTACCGAATTTGACTCATTCCCGAACTTGCCCACCCTTCAGGAGCATCTGAACTCACTCGTTTTTATTGGGGCTCGTGTTATTTTACCTTTAGTCTATGTGTTGTTGCGATTGAGAATAAAACTTCGCGATAAAAGAGATGGCTCCAATTTCCCTATTGCAAATTTCCCACCTTTATGAAACAAAAGCAGTACCCGCATATGGAGTTCGAGTATACATAAAGTTAACATAATTTCATATTCAACAGGAAATCAATTTAAATGCTTTTGGGTTCAACATAACTGGGTTCTGTTGTTTATTTATTCAACTATGTATTAGCATAATCATGACAAAAACTGCAATGATAAAATTTGGTGGGAAACCATGTATGAGTTATTAAATACTAAGTATAGGAAAAGGGGGAAATAGTGTATGGGAGTGAGGATGTTAGTAAGAGTAAGAGGGGCTTGCTAGAAGTTACTGAGGCATATGTACAAGTTTTGTTTATCACCTATAACAAATTATTCTATTACATGTTAAGTATATTTATTTCTATCTATCTATCTATCTATCTATCTATCTATTTATTTCTTTATCTATTTATTTATTTATTTATTTATTTAGTCATTTTCATAGTTTTGTCATGTTGGTCGATTAGTTATTTTTTTAATTCTCCACGGTATCTTCAACTTACCACTTTTTATGTAGTTATGTTACACTTGATATGGTATTTCGTATTCATAAAAAGCTGTGCAGCTTATAGCTGTACAACGTTAAATCATTACCCAGTCTATATACCTATCTTGTAGCTATATTTAGAATGTCTTCTCATGATTTTCTAATTGAAAAAAAGGTAGATACAATAACATAACGAGGTCAGAGAGAATTTGTCCAAATTGTATCTGTAATGAAGTAGAAGACGAGGATCGTTTTGTTTTAGTATGCCCTTTTTATACACAATTGAGAAAACTTTACATTAAAAAGTATTATTGGCAAAGACCTTCTATGATTAAATTAGCTCAGTTAATGTCTGTTCACAGTAAGAAACAATTGTGTAATATAGAAATATTTTTGAAAAAAGCTTCATGGGGAAGGTCGAAGTTAAATAAGTGCTCAGCCTCCTTTTGACACTCCACACGTTGGATAATTTTGAATTGTGAATTGTAAATATGAGATTTTATATTTGTATTTATGTTGTATTTTGAATTTATGGTAATAAGCCGAATGGTTTAAAGCTAAATAAAGTATCAAACTACATACAAAATGTACATATATAACTTGATATACAACAAGTACAATCACGATCAACTATCAGGACCATACGTCTTTACATACATTTGTTCAAGTCAAAGAGATAGTTTGGTATCATTTCTTCAGTGAAAACCTTCCTTTTGTACTTTTGTACAAATAATTTGTTTAAGTTTGAAGACAGAAGGTGTACAATTACGATAGAGTTTCATAAAATTTACTCTAAATTCCATGGCAAATGTGATGGTGCGGGCTAAATGACAGAATCCAATGAAGATGTGTTAATCACTTGTGACGGAACTACTAACCGAATGTGTTACTATGGACAACATTTCTTTGTCTCTTTCCACTGCATGGTGTTGATTTCTTTGGTTTGGTAGTTTAATCATGCATTAATGGAGTGATGGAAATGTACCGTGATTAAGCAACACCAACTCCTGCCATCTGTGACATAGAACTTGAAGATTTTCGAAATACTAACTGTGATAATACTGAACTAGGGGATGATCCAGCAGATCACGACACCCCAGTACTGCAAATCCATTCTCCACAGGAACCGTGCATAAACCATTAACAAAGAGTGCCTACAACACCAGAAGACATTATAATAATCAGCATACCTAGACCCAGACACTTGCCGGAGAACAATTACTGCCTAGGGAAGACACGGATGTTCAGATTAACAGGAGTTTTATAGTTGCCAACGTTGACAAGTCAAACAAATTATGTTCAACAGAAACAGTGCATCGTGATAGAACATTTTAATCATACACATAAATACCTTTTCTAGGCAACTACACATCATCCGTGTTGGTGTGGATGGTACCATGTATACTCTTTTGTATACCTTGTCACCAAACAATACAGTGTTTTAGGATTCTCCGGAGAATCTAACTTTACACGGGAAAGTTGACACTGGAAAATTCACTTTCCCGCATCCTAAATCAACTTTCCCTGAATTTTGTGTACATTTACATGTATGTTTTTATAATTAAACTTAATCATAATTCTTTGTTTTCCCTTTTGCGAGTATTGGAAGAGAAAAAAATATACATGTACATCATAATATACTATTTTCTATAAATAGTAAAAGTAATGAGGAATAGCTTTTCAATGTGTAAGCTGTAAATCTTATACTGTGAGTATTACATGTATTGTAAAATTGTCTGGAATGTGAAAAACAAAATTATAGAAGTATAGAAAAAGTATCTCTGCATGTACCTAATAAAAATCTAAAATAAAATATATATACTTTTTAACACATTTATTGTTCCATATAAAGTTTTTGATTTTTATTTTATTTATTTAATTTTTTTTATTTATTTTATCTTATTTATTATATTTTATTTATATATTTTTTATTCATTTTTTTATTTTTGCTATGAGGGCTTGATCCATTTGTTTTGTGAAACCAGTCAATTAGATTTTTTATTCTGTTTGAAAATTTTTTATCGATACGCCTCGATTACTCACGCATTTTAATCATTTTGTGGACGTTGAAACATTTCTGTTCAGGAACTAATGCTGTACTATACTGTCCCGATATGATCGGGATCGAGATACATTCTTCTTCGTATCATTGTACATGTACCTCCCCAATGTCTTCCATCTGGGCTACCACGTTGTCTGCAACACGTGTGACTTTAATCTCTGTTTGTCTTTACATCGCAGATAGAATCAGACATATCTGATTTCATGAAGAACTGCTGTTCCGGTAATTTATTAGTCTACTTCCAAAGATAAGTAAATAAAAAGATTGTGTGTAGAGTATTTGTCAACCAGCAGGTCTACGTGACAACTTTTTGTTTTGTTTATGTCATTACAAGTTACAATCCTGCTGTTGAATATCTTTTTTAAATTTGAAAAAAATATTATCACTAGTAGTTTCAATTGTTGGTGATCAAATAATTTAATGTATTTCCATTATTCCCACGCTACTTGAGATACAATCCTGGTACATGTTTTAGATCAACTTGCCCACGGGGAAGAAGAGCTGGGAATTTGACTTTCCCGTCCCCAAAATCTACTTTCCACTGGTGACGAGAAATGGGAATCCTAGAACACTGCAATACAGTCATAATCCACAGCCATTTTCTTCTTTCTTCTTAAAAACGCCATCAGAGAGAGACTGTTCAGACAGTCAGTGCATGCCCCGGAACACTGGATAACGAATTTCGAGCTCACTTTAAACTTCAACATTTTCTGTCGAATATTTTATCTTTACTATATATAGCAACAGCAACAATAATAATAATAATAATAATAATAATAATGATAATAATTCTTTGTCGTTCATCACAGATCCGATTCGTGTTGAAAGTCTGTCCCTATAAATCTTCAAATGGTGGTACCGCAGATATATTTATTGAGTACATATTAATTGGCTAATGACATATTGCACATGCAAGGTGTTTTAATTTGAATCTTGTCAACAAATAATGAGAAATTAGTATTGCGATATCGATGTAGTATGTAAACAGGCTGTCAAGAAAAAAAAAAACCCGAATAGCTTTCCTGAGAAACTTGTCCTTATGTTACAGAATGTCACAGAAGTAGTAAAAAGAACCTCTTTGAGGATCTAAGAAACATCTAACCATCTGAAGCAACACAGTGTCAGCAACTTACAACTCAATGCTTATGCTTGTTACCCGTGTGATTCACAATATGACAATTGCAGGGTTATACAAATGTATATTTTAATTGAAAGCAAATTGTGTTACACATGGAAATAAACAAAAGACTAGTTAACATACTTTGTGTAAACTACATACCCCAGTCATCAATTTACTACAAGCACAAATCTTCTCGATATAAATATCAAAAGTCAACAAAACTGACCTGAAGAAACTTTCAAATAAAATAACTTTAACATTTTGATTATCAGTGTAAATGAAGAAAATCTTCAGTAAAAATTGTTTCTTAGTGGAAAAAGCTGAAACATTGAATTTTAATAAATCCAGGGAATAATTCGGTACTTCACTCTGTCACAGTACTGGTCCCATGCTTCCCCGTACCTCTCTTTACAGTCGGCGCCATCTGTCTTTTCGCGATCCACTAATATCAGCACCACGAAGAAAAATATTATATACGGGAAAAAGTGGTTAAATCCTGGAAAATAATGGATGGAGCATATAACAGCTTAATGTGTGTAACATTAAATGACAGACAATAAGTTATCGGTTTCTTCCGTGACACAATACAAATTATGTGGATATATAGGGAGAAATACGACCCTTTAAAAAAAAATCAGCGAAGAGATCAGGTGCCACGGAGGAGTAAGCCTCCCTTGATGACTGGTCACACCCGCTGTGAGTTCACAGTCAAATTCAAAGGCCAATGAAATTAGAGAGGAACAAATCCCCGTCTTCAGCAGTAAGAGCAATCCAACAACTACTATCAAATATGTAGGACAGTTTTAAAAATCAAAATTATGCATTTTTTGTTAATTTTACAATGTGGAGACTGTTATGAATGTCAGCCTCTTGCCTTCAAATCGGAAAGGCGGCTAACATGACCGTTCTTTCGATGAAATAGTAAAACCCGCAGTCCCGTGTCGCTGTCGGTGTCCGCACGTTTAAGGAACCCAATATGTAAATCACAGGTTAAATTTAAGCCCTTCGCCGGTATACAATGGCGTCTCCATATAAGGGAAGGGCTCTGGAGTGGGACGTTAAATAACAACATCAACTTGTAGTTTGTAACATGTATAAAAAGATAATATATAGACAATGTAAAGAACTATCTGAAAATGTTAAGAAATGTTGTACACATATTCTTGTAAAATATTTAAAATGTAAGGCATTACTTGATATTGTCTACAAACCTGCAGGTAGACAGAAACTTAGACTGATGAGAAGATCTCCGAAGTAATTTGGATGCCGAGACATTCCCCACCACCCAGAAACCAGTAATCGCTTCCCTGTCTTCGTAGGTATTGTCTCTAAATCTACAAATCATCATCATCATCATCATCATCATCATCATCATCATTCAATTTAATTGTTCTCTAAACTTCACGATCAAATATTACCAACGACATATAGCGACACATAACCAATGCATATTCTAAAGAGTACAATGGTACATGTATTTGTATAGTTTTCACTGTTTTTATCTTGACATTTTCTGTCGATGTTCTTATTTTCCAAACACAATGCACCCTATAACCATAAGAAATTGGTATTACTTAACACCGATTCTTTTTTTCATAACTTACCCATGACGACACAATATCACCCATTGGAAGGGTAATTCTTATCTTATTTTTTGTTTCCCTCGCGAGAAACCTGCCATGCATTAAATTACGGTATCCTTGAACCCTTTTCTTGGGATAGTGTTATTAGTGTAAACTTTCCCGGATCAGAAGTTTCACTCTGTAACATTTTCTCATGTCTTGTCCAATCGTAAAGTATATTTGGTTTATTTTTTAAACTTTCTCGCAATATCGGCATAATACCTCTTTGGTTTCTTCTTGTCATTTTATATCATCTTTGGCGATATGGTCACATAGACCTATACTTTACACTGCTCAGAAGTTGGAAGCTAAAATACACATTTTATGACATCTTGAAAAGCATTGAAAGAAAGTTGTATACTTACAGGCTAGAAGAGGATCATACGGATTTTTTCTGAAATTATTTTTTTCCAAATTACTATCTCGGTAGATAATATAACCAGACCCTGAAATGGTCGATTTAGAAACGTATCAAGCGTAAACTTCAATGCTCACCGAACAAGGAATTTTAAATATAATTATAGTTCCTAACACTATTCAAAATAAAAATTAAACACACTTACTAAAAAAGAATGACCAACAAACTTTAATATATCATTAAAACAATTCATTAACTGACCTAAAAAACACCCAGAGAGAGAGAGAGAGAGAGAGAGAGAGAGAGAGAGAGAGAGAGAGAGAGACTGAAACATTAATCTGCAATTAGTATGAATATAACTCACAGAAAAGTGCCACCACCGCAACAAGACAGTACCATGGCAACGAATAGTTGTTTAAAGACATATAGCGAACTTGGCTGCAATATGTAAATGGTATAGTTGTTCCTAGAATAAGCACATTTGACCCAAATCCCTGATGTGTAATCTCTCGTGTATGGACTATTCCATCTTCAAACCAAAATGTGTCAGCTACATACCAAAGTTGCATGAAAAATACAAGTAACAACGAGAAGCTTGGCGCCCCGGAAGTGGTGTCATAAGCGGCCAATACATTGATCAAGTTGATTACTATCCACCCGAATATTGTACTGCGGAAGAAAACATACTTCAGATCAAGATTTCCAATCCGAGGATTGAGCTCTTTCCCTTGGAACCAGTCGCAGAGGATGGCACCTAGAACGGAAATGGAAGCTATAAAGAGATTACGAACTAAGACTGAGATTTCGTATTGTTATGTTAAGCTAAAGGAATGTAAATGGATGAAAAGAAAACACGATTCACTGTAGAAAATATGTATTGTAACAACACTGAAAATGATAAATTATACACCAGACCTTGTGGTGTTATACGCTAATTTAGATGATTAAAAAGATGAAGGTTGAAGATACCAAGGGGGCAATCAAGTATGCAAAAATACAACGGCAGGCAAAACCATGGCCAAAACAAAAGGAGACAATAACACAAACAGTAATCAACATAAGACGTGAAAAATAATTTTAAATAGAGTACCGAACACGAATTCCACCAAAGGTAGTAGGATATGGCAAATACAAGATTCATTTCTGCCCGTTTGCGAAGGGCATTCATTAGAATTGTTTCATATCGGCGGCAATATATTGAGCGAGACGCACATACTGATTTTCACTACGCTACGGATTATTTCATGATATACCGATGAAGATATAGGGCACATGGCGGATGTTACAGGTATACAGGGATGCTTACTCATCCTAGGCCCCTGATCCCACTTCTGGTATATCAAGGGATCGGTGTTTGTCCAGCTCTTTATTTTGTATTCCTAATAGGAATCACGAGATCGACCAGTGTTCGTTACCTTTACCATTCACCATTTCACGTTAGACAACAGTAAAATAAGACAACACAATCAAACACCATTGTACATGTAGAACATTGTTGTTGTCATAACGACAATTATAACAACACATTGACCAAAGCACCTACCCGTATTTCCTTTTGGGTTTCGCTGCCTCCCGGGAACTAAGAAAGCCTTAATGTACACAACAACGCTGAGAACAAGGGAAGTCGTTACACTGGCTGTTGCCAACTGAAGCATTTTGTTGGATATTGGTACAAGTGAAACCCCAAGGAATGCAGCGATTAAGGCAGCAATGATATCTACCGCTAGGACAAACAGTGCTATAAAGAAAGTAAAGATCTTTATACTATTGCATTTACTAAAATTTACATGTACAGTGTATATAAATAATTGATACGGAAGCGCCCTCCTGCCAAACTAGAGATGGAATATATTATTGAATAACTAACGAACTTCCGATAAAGAATACTCTTTCTGCTTAGGCAAATGCCCAATCTTTATCTTATCTGAAATGCAGAGCAACAAATTATGACCACAGGTTATTACCAACTCAGATACAATCAGATTTGAAGATTTTCACTTTCGGTAATTCAATTCATTTGTCATGAGATATATGGTCCAGGCTACATGATCACATGATAGGACATTCAATGCATACATCAGTTTCGTTAAATATTTTTTCATATATACATGTACTTAAAAAGGGATAAACTTTACCTACTTTTTCGGAAATCTGTAGGTATTGTCGGAAAGGTAATTTAATGTACATGTACATGTATTTCATTTCAGCAATATGACGCTTTCTGAGATTCGGAATCCTCATCACTCACGATTTACCTTTACTGAGAGAGATAATGGTAAAACTTTTGTTTGCCATATAAGGATTATCTCCTATCATTATACTCACCATTAGCATGATAGACTAGACCCGTTCCACTTCCTCTCTGGGGAGGACCCTGTATATATTTTCCTCCAAATGGTAACAAGTACAGAACAACCTGGCTCAACATCCAACAGATGACAATTACAAACGCCTCTGTATTGAAATAACTTCCAACTTCTGTAGGAAACCAAGGAATTTGAAATATATCCCATCTTCCCTGAAAAAATGAATCTTAAATTGATATGGACAATTTAATCTATGGAGAATGGTAGTTGTAAGAGCGGAAGATCGTGCACTATGACGTACAGAGGTATGAATGACACTCACCTATATTCTATGGTGATATTCATTAAACGTTGGTACAGGTACCTTTCCTTTAAACAGGTAACACGATGACGTAATATTTATTTCTAAGTGGCACTGACAGTTCAAGCACGTACTATCAGAATGTGTGCTAACATAAGTATACATACAACTTTTAACACCTAAAAATAATGAGGGTACTTTATTAATGCAGAAATGTTCTAATCAAGAAGTAATTGTTAATGCATATAAACACACCATAAGAACATGTTGCTTTACATACAGTATAATTGTCCTAGAGACCTACTGAATTAAAGGATTATCTGTCTTATGTCATCTATATGTATGGTTTCCAAAATGAATTGTTTTTTATATAAATCATCTGAAGAAATAGACAACCTGTAATGTGTGACCTTTTATGCTCCTTCTCTTCGATAGTCCCTAAAAACAGATTAGACTGTAAACGTTTATCATACGTACTGACTGACACTTCTCCACAATAAAGAACAAGACAGTGAGATAGGCTGCCAATGCTGACAGGACGTAAACCGTATTTGATCGCTGTAACATTGTTTTTTTTCTGTATCCTTATCCACCTATCTCTGTAATAAAGTAAAGATACATAGGGGCATTAAAATCATCAACAACTCAACCTCTACTTAGCGACTGCTTCCCTTAAGGGCTTGTTTACATATATCTTAAAAGGGGAAGGGGGTTTAGTTATTTTCAGTGTTCATTCGCGTGGATTTGAATGTTTATTTTAATTTTAAATGAAACTTGGTTATGCAGTAAAAAGACGTTTTAAGTCGAGGTTAGTATCATTTGCAATTTGATTGTTTTAAGCGTGGAAGAATTGCCAAGAGCTTTATCTTATTTTGCCAAATTAAATTCAGTCTTCTTTTTCCTACTTACTAGAGTTGAGGAAACTAAATCCCATATAAATACTGTATAAGGCACAGTGAATTTGGGCACAGAAAACGAATCGCCTTATTAGGTACGTAAATTTACACATTCTACAAAACGCATAAACGTTTTACTGACCTCAGTTAAATACAAATATAAGCCAGGGACCCCAGATGTAAAACTCAAACCTAAGAATTAATGTCAATACATGAATAATGTTATCAGGTAGCACTGGTAGTAGGATTTAATACCGTCCAATTTTCATCTCATAGATTTGTTTTCCGCTATCAGTCCGATGGAGGGCTCGATTGTTGAAATTATCGTAAGAATTGGCGGTATGTTCAATTACGCTGCCAAACGTTCTATAAAAGAATTAATGATTAAAGTTAAAGGACATGTAGACCAATGTACTTTCATAGTGTTAAGTTTGTCCCTTGGATGATATACAAAAGCAACGTTAGCGGAAAACTCCAAAGGAATCAGATTAGTATAAAAGGTCATTATTTGCTCTGCCTTTGCCGGGAAGGTTGTCAGGAATATTATAATTGCTTACAATAAAGGTAACATTCAAATAAGTAGTGGAAAAACTCTTCGCTGATGCTTCTGCAATGGCATGCAGGAGAATTACTTATGTTTACTCGACATATATCATCCTTCAAATTACATCTAAAAGATCTAATTCTGGTACAAATTACCTTTAAGTTTCATTCTACATCCAGTGGATAATTCGGCAGCATGAATGGTTCTTGTCTAATTTTATTATTGTATGAAAAGGTAAGGTACTGAACAGTGATCGATCTGATATATAAAATTGATTCCAATATGATGTCTCATTTCTGGACTGATGATAATCTGACTTGGTATTACGTAATTGGTAGTTTTGAGCATTGAAGTCAACCTCACTTCGTAGATTGTAAGGGTTTTTTTTTAAAGTTTCGATAATTTCACTGGTGTAAGTGTAAATACTGTTTTTCTTAATTTTGAATATATTTTGAAGAGTATTTTCATTTTTGGGGGTAAGATTTAAGGAATGTAGACTGAAAATACATGAACTAACTGGTGATATTTCAGAAATCAAATGTGAAAATATTTAACATGTATGATTTATCAGTATTGTATTACATCCTAGGATTTAAAAGTTTTATGAAACAGCCTATAACCTTACTTATAAATAGTTATGGTCATTCTACCTGTATACAGGAAAATTATCGCCCCGTTTTATTTTTCATCCTTTCACCTTCATCGTCAGTGTGGTAAGTCAAAACTGGGCAATTTCAAAACGCTGAATTTATTGAATAGAATTACGACGAGGCTGGGGAAATTTAAAATGGAGTGAAACAGTCTGGAAGTACATCAGGGCGAAAACAGCACGGGGCAAAAACAACCCTGTGTACAGTAGTTTCACCTAACCAATAAAATGCCCAACCTAAATACCTCAAAATGTAAAATGTCGACAATGTAAAATGATCCCGTTTCGTATCATTAAGTTAGGACATTTAGCACAGGTGTACTAGTAAATCAATTATCGACAAAAGCGTAATCTAAGATTTAATTGATGTCCCTGTTACAAAATATACACATCTGTGAAATAATGTGATGTTAAAATCGAAATCAATAGCTTACACTGTACGTGTCACTTAGACATTTCCTGAATGTGAAGTTTACAGGACCTGTATCCTGCATATCAAATCCAAGGTCCCGTAGTATCACAGTACTTATTCCTCATTGGTCACCGGTGAAAAGTAAACACAAAACAAAAGGTCCTTCACCGGTCTCGGTGACGTTTTCACGCGGGTGAAATATTCACTGGGGTAGGTAATATACGAAATGTAACATTGCTACACTAGGAACTTTGCAAACTTTGCTGCAAACATGAAAACTGTAAAACTTGGATCCCATGAACGTCTTGACTATTAATAATAGTACCGGAGGTTTGAACACACATGCACATCTTTCGTAAAGAAATATATATCTTTTTTTTAAATATTGTACCTACTTAATAAAATACTTCATCCATTTTAAAAGTTAAGAGATTTTTCTGGTTGTTTTGATCTTGTTTAAAGCTAAGGAATGCCATGATGTATTTCAAATGACAGAGCATGCAATCCTATAATTATAGAAGGCGAACACTACAAACCGATGATGTACCATTTAAAGAAGATTTCAACAAAGTTATCAACAGGAAGATCTTATATAAAAATCCACGAGTTCGTTATGATTTAACTTCAACATGTCGTGGTGAGCACAAATACAATAGGAAGTGTAGATCCATTCATCTATTTTGACTTTGTGCTTGCAATGACGACTACATACAATTAAACATCCATATTTATATACCCATGTATAATCAAATATTAACATATCTTACCTGATATCAGACTCCTTTAGGAAAAAATGCTTGTATGAAATCAGGCAAGGGTGAGCACGTTTCTGCGTTCAATATGGGATAACGCTTGGCATGTTACGTATATAGACACAATCCAACTGATATCATGAAATTGTAAATAAACATCTGGTTTGAACTTCTACA
Source organism: Pinna nobilis (assembly GCA_016161895.1). Lineage (NCBI taxonomy): Eukaryota > Metazoa > Mollusca > Bivalvia > Pterioida > Pinnidae > Pinna > Pinna nobilis. The sequence goes on from JACSZP010010014.1 coordinate 23,108, forward strand.
GCAACATTTTTGATACATACTATTTTTATTGTCACATATTGATTGGAATATCTGTAATTATATAACTTTATCGACATAAACCGGAAATTCAAGGGAACAAAAGGTTCGTCCGATAGAGACAGGTGTCGGGAATTCCGGAGAAGAATGGCGCAAGCTTACTTCTTTGTCAATTGTCAAAAGTAGACGAGCGCGGCGGCCAAAAAAGACAATAATAACTTCTGTCATTATTTTACCATAATTATCTATCGCATTTTTTATTTTTATTCTCGCAAAATTTTTCGCGAAAAATATTCTTGCTAAATATTCTGAAATGACACTTATAGCAGTAGAAGCTCTTTTCCTGTAGATTTATTGTAGCGAATATGTGAAATCACGAGCAGATACAGAAAAGCGTGGTTGATACTGCCAGATCTTCATGCACAAAAAATGTAAGGGATCTTTCTAGAATTTTAATGATTACTATTTCATATCAATGTTAGTATATCAAGGAATGCATTTATTTTCACGAGTGTTTTCTCGTAATAAAGCAAAAATTAAATGCTACCGAATAACATCAGAGATTTACGAAAAATATTTTATTGAAGTTAAGCATAATTTCTGTATCGTGTTGTTTCTACAATGTACCTCGTAAATGTAAAGCATCAGTTTTGTTATCTTATACCATGGTGTTGCCTCCATGTTGTTGTTGCATTGCTGTTTAACGTCCCACTCAAGAATCTTTCACTTATATGGAGACTACACCATGTGCCGGTGAAGGGCGACATATTTTACCTATGCTTGTCATTTATGGCTGTAAATCAAGGATGCTTCATTAACGTGCGAACACCTACTGTTATACAGGATCTCTGTTTTTAATGTCTCACCCGAAAGACAGGAACAGCCAACTATGACGTGGTTAGGGTCGTACCCCGGACCTCTCGATCAGAGGTCGAACACGCTGACTACTAGACCACAGCGCACCCTATTGACTCCACAGAGGGCCAGGACAAGGGCTATTTTGTCGACGGCATATAGCAGGTTCTGTTATTTTGTATGTATTTGTCTTTCATTGATAAACTTTTGTTCAGACGTTTAATAATTAGTTGTCCACACCCGATGAAATAGATAGAAAGGTTACATAGTTAACATTGTTTTCAGACTTTAATTGTTGATATTTTTATATCATTGTTGTTCAGATAATGAGAGGAACTCAGACGTTCACAACATCCAGTATCTGATGTGCAGGCTTGTTTACAGTTAATATACAAACAACTGAAATAATTGCAATCTAGGTTACAGTAACATACATTTTCCCCATATACATGGGCTTTGTATATTAACACCAGTGGTGCAAGAATAAACTTGCTAATATATTGCTCTCATACCTATTTCCATTGCTGTATTCTTAAAACCGGTTTGTATAACTAGTAGTTCATTGCAATGCACCACAGACTATGATATAGAATGGTATAAAGTCAAGTTCAAGTATCGGCTACCTTTCAAAAGAACGGAAGTAAAACATGGTAATGAACATGAGAGAAAACTATTCAACACCTTCAAAGAGATCTGTTGTGAATCAGAGGGTTTCTTATGGTGAGATGGAAGTCAAAACTGAAAAGATTGTAGTTAGTTTTACGATCGGCGTGACGACCTGGTTGATTTTCCTGGAACATTAGTATCACAGATTATCTCTGAGATATTCTCTCTTTTTAAAATTCTAATCATAATCACATCCTCCTACTATTGTTGTTTTCTTTTTGTTTTGGCCATGGTGTTGTCTGACGTGCGATTGTTCAATTGAGATGCCTCCATTTGTATCTTTAACTTATTTTTACTTAAAATATTAAACCTGATTATATTTCATGTCACCCTTTCCAGGAATGTATTTTATAACATTTTTTTTTAAATTCTGATAACACGTTGCCGAAAATTTTTTCTAGGCGCTGTAAATATTGCTATAAGAGTATCAAATGACATAAACAAAGAGGATATTGTATGCCGGGTTATTTTCGCCTCGTTTTATTTTCGCCCTAATGCATTTGCAAACAGTTTCGCACCAGCCAGTCCCTGTGTGTACAGTAATAAGAACACAGAGAACTATTTTTTTCTGTAAAAATTTTCAAAATATTACAAATGAAATTAGAATTTATAGATTTCTTTTTTTCATAATAACTTTCTTTGGTTTCCTCTATCAATCTTGTTTGTGCTTTTACGATGCTCTGATTACAATAGCTAGTGAAATTGTATTTTGATAAAAACTAGGTATAATGGCCCTTCGAAATCAGAGTCGAAAACTTCACTGCTGCGTCTACTTTCCGAACATACCATTCGAACTGTCTTTGTTACATGCAGAATGTTTATATAACTCCGCCGAATGATTATATGGTGTGTTTATGCGGAAAAAATTAGCAATTTGATTCGTTATAATATCTATCAAAAATTAAAAGTGGTATCCTAAACTACAATTATGTTGTCCACTAGTCAAACAGGCATTATTCATTTCTCTTAAAAACGTTGATCATATATGAAAGTACATCGCACTTCTTATTTGGTGTATTTTTTCAACGTCGACCTGAAATGCAACCATGAGAAATAGGGGTGAATAATAGAAATGTACAAATTATCATTTGAAATTATCAAATTCTTGATCGATTGATCGCCTCTAAAGCGAGAGGTCCGTGAAACGAATTCTGTGTGAATACGCATCAGCATTTTGAGGATCCATTACTGTCTTCAGGTCCTCAGTTCCAAGCTTATTTAAAAGATGGCTATTGACCGACATGTGATCATAATGGTGAAATATTCTTGAGTGAGACGTTCAACAACACAACAGCGACAACTATAAATCTAGTTTACAACAAACATTCTATAAGTTTGTGGTTATCGACATGTAAATATTAACAAGTGTTATGTATTGAAATAGTGTGTGTATCGATATAGACACAAGAACTAGGTCACTGGCACAGATGTACCGGACGGAACGATTGATCTTCCTTACAAAACCTCAAATGTACTTGACTATATGGAAACGCACACCATGTGAATGACAACATATACTAATTGATCCATGTATTGGGGTAACTGTTGGGACCGGTAACTCTATCTATTTAGATCAATTATTAGGAGGTTAGAATCATATTTATGCATGTCTTTGTCCATTCGTAGAGAGTTGTATATCATAATGCGGTCAGCACTGCAGGTAGCACCTTTTTCATACATCTGTCCCTAATGTTTAAATACATACAGTGGATTGTTGAACAAGTTACAGTTCCTAGTTACCAATGGATAAGAATATAAGCTCCATAGGATGTGATTGTGAGGATATGAGGTCCTATGGCTCAGTAGGTGTTGGCACGTCAAATAATCCTCACTCCTCATCTGCCCTTATCTGTAGCCCTTTCCCGGTAAATGTTAATGTCAGGGACCTATTTCTTAGTAAAACATTAAACAGCAAAAATAAGTAAAATATAACACAACAACAACTAATAAACAAATGGTATTATTCTGTACTTCACAATTTCACAATATCTGTCCCAGTCAGCGCCATATTTTATCTTGCACTCTGCACTGTCTCTCTTCTCCCGGTCAAGTAGGAGAAACACAAGAAAAACGAAGTTAAGGTAGGGCAAAAAATGACCAAAACCTGAAATGGAATGACAAGGGATAAGTTATACCGATCAATTTAGCAATCGGTGTCATCGCAAACAAATAAGTATTTTGTGTATACGTATAATTCACCACCTTCAAAACCCTTTCGCATTTTCAAAAGACCAGACATAATGTCAAAGAGCAATGTATAGCTATTTCCAGTATCTACATGTAATAAGGTTAGAGGTAGTATCGATTTAATGTTTGAAAAATAATATGATAAAATAATAATTCTATGATTTCGGGCGAACATTCAAGTATTCAAATGCAACAAAATAATCTACAATAGGATTTTTACGAGGAAAGATTCGAACAATCCAACAAAGAATGGATGAAACATACATGTAGTTTTTGCACTATTTCTGAGCTTTTATTATGAACTTTGTCTTAGCAGGGGATCTCAGATCTTCGACTTTTGACTTCAAATAGGGAAAGGAATATTATTGGACTGTATGTTTTGTCGTAAATATAGCTTCTCTGGAGATGAAATTTTAACCAAATGATAGAGAAACATTTATGCATTGGGTAATATACCGATTGTTTAGAGGAACAGAGTCGTATCTCCCATATAGACTGTTTTGATGACCGTATCTCATTTTTCATAGTTTTGTAAAATCGACAATAGAAATTCAACACAGTTCTTCTAAAAAGTATCTTTGCTCATCTCAAATGTCATTCTTTTATCATAAGATACAACATTTAGTATTCAAGTTAATGCCATTGTCAGGTCTATTAACAGAAAAAATAGGAAAAAATAACCTTCTTACTGGATTGAAAAACGAATAGAAAAATTGTTAAAATGAGATATGTACTTTTACTTAAGCTTCTAGACACTCTATATGAGAGATACGACTCTGTTTCTCTAAACATTTTACATGTTCTGGCGATGGATAACACATGTAATAATGCTCTATTTCACGACTTTTCACCCTTGTGCAAAATGCAGTTTGACTCAAAGTCACAGACGCACTGTCTGTTTGTTGGTACAATAAAAAAAGGTCTGATTGTCTACATCTATATACATGTAGATGCTTACCGGTTGTTAGAGCGTAGCTAAGGGATATAATGAGATCGCCAAAGTAATTAGGGTGGCGACACATTCCCCACCAGCCAGATATCAGCAACTTCTTCCCACTGGCCGTGGACATAGTCTTAAGATCTTAAAGAAAAAAGTATCGAAATCCATGTAAACTTGATTCCTAGTTGATAAATCATCCCATCCTTCTGATGGTTGATATAGGAAATCATCACCAAAAGGCAAAGGTAAAAGGGGTTAGAGGATCGGGTATGGAAATAGGAAGATATACACGTGAAATATAGGATAAATTAACTTGAAGTTATATAACTTAAACATGAGTTATTCGGATAAAGCAAGATCAAGAAATATCAATTGTGTATTTTATCTTTAAAGTTAAATCTCTACTTGCACTACTTTTGGTACAAATACTTCACATTGAAAATAAAATGGTTTCGAATAAAAAGAGCTTTTCAGTATGGTCTCGTTTAAATAAACACATGTATATAAAGTACGAAATACGTTATTACAAGAACAAGCAATATGTATTCATATGTTTTTCTCATAACTATGTTATGTGTTGACAATTTACAGTAAATCGGGAAATCTTCGCGGGAATTTATGTCTGTGAATCAGGGTTATATTTATTTGCGATACTTATTTTGGCCGTAATACCGGTATATGAACTGTAACCGTTCATGTTGTCTCTGTAGCTCAACGTCACATTAGAAAAGTGAGCTAGATATACATGCATACTTCCGCGTCAGTGTTCTAGCACAAATAGGTGAAAATAGAATTATAGCGAACAAAACCGATTTTACATTCAGACATTCAAGGAAAGAGAAAGTCATAACGATACTTACATGATACAGACGGATCTTGGGGATTTTGGCGGAAGTTGTTTTTCTGAGAATTGCTCCCTCGATATATTAGATATCCGATCACTGGAGAACAGAATATTAGTAGCAAACAAGATACAAACAGTGTATGATGTAAAGAAATACGGATGAAACCGCAATCAAATAACACCTACTTGGTGTCAGGAATTTTAGAAAGAGAAAAATGTTGAATCATTTGATGATACATGTTATCTGATATTAAGTAAACACACATACCAACACACATTCTCCCCCTCTCTGATTTACGTTTGAACAGTTCATGAGCTGCCAAGGGCATATCGTTACAAACAAATTCACAAAGTGGTAAGAACTAGATTTTTAGGGTAAATTATTTTTCTTGTAAACATTTTTAAATATGAGAAACACAAGTGTGTGATAGCCACTTAACAACAATATTTCGACTTAAAAATCCAAAGGTACCTTAAATGATCATATTATCTCACATATGTATGATGTAATTGACTTGAAATATAGTCTTCATTACATAGATTTTAACATTAAAGACCGCTAATACATTAGATTCAATTGACAAAAATATTGAATTTTGCAATTCATATTAATTCTGTTCAGACAGATGATACTTTCTTACTCACAGTTAAGACAAAGTGTTCCAAGCAGGCTATACCAAGGTAACGTTCTCCCAGTAGACAGCAAATAACTGGTTTGAACACTAAATGTAAACGGTATCATCAAAAACTGTATCGCTATGTTAAATCCTAGTCCTTCATGCACGATGTCACGTGATACTAGGATCTGTTCCTCAAACCAGAAATAATCAGAGACGTAAAGAAGCTGCATTGCCGAAAGTAGTATGAGAGAGATAGGAAGAGTTGACTTAGTTTCAAATGCCGCGAAAATATTGACGAAATTCAACACTATCCACCCGACGATTCCACAACGAAACATCACGTACTTCAAATCCAGCAATCCAAATCTGGGATTGAGTTCTCTCCCCTGGAACCAGTCGTAAAATATATGCCCTAAGACAGAAAAAATGTGCTCTATACAATACAATGGAGAAAGATTTAAGGTAGAACAAAAAGTTATATTAAGATATATAAACCTTTTCGTGACTATACTTCATTTGGCTATACATGAACTGTATTCGTAATCTGCAAATATAAAAAGGAAGATGGCGCTTCTATGATACAAGGAGTTGTCACAATTTCATAATACGCTTTGAAAGTATACATACACCAGAGTCCATATTTACATGTAAATCAGAAAAGTATGAGTTCTCTAGGCTGGTTAACATAACATTATTACTTTCTTTGCGAAAGAGAATTTTCTTTAATCCGGCCTCTCGGTCTATCAGGATAAGCTTGATTTGAGTAAATCTCAGAATTGAGAAAATTCTTAAATTTTGCACCTTTACCTGACTGACTGGATGCATTCTCTTTAAAAACTGAGACGGTATTTATTATACTATTAGAAAAGATGTGTTTGAAATCGTCATTGAAGTCTTCATCACTTGACGTTAACTGGGATGCTGTGCTAAGGATGAGTAAACTACCAACTGAAATTTAAGGCAATCAGGTATTGTTAAATTATGAAGAAATAAATGTGAACCGACCTGTATTTCCTCTTGTGTTCAGCCAAAGTTCGTCTATAAAGTACGATCTGACATACAAGAACAGGCTCAATAATACACATGACAAAAAGCCAGTACTCAGCATCTGTAATAACTTTGACGACAGGGGGGTAATCGGAAAACCAAGTAAAGCTGCGACAAAGAGACAGACTATATTCAACACCAGTACCACAAATGCTGCAAGTAAACAATAAAGTACTAGAACTAATTGTAACTACAAGTCATATATGATTATATACTGGGGATAAAACTCCAGTCAGCGTTCTCTGAAAGCATGCTCTGTCCATTGCTAATGATGATTAATCATAGATAGGACATCGTCAATGTGAGATGTAAATACATTGTACATTTTAACCGTGATGCTAATTGGTTCTTTTCTGTGAAGGGTAGAGGCAATAAACTCTGCGTCTAACGAATACAACAAGATGTCAGAACAATCTGTACCTGTTATACCAATAATTAACATCCATTAATTGAAAAAGAATGGAATAAACGTACTAATGTACAGATTTAATGGGGAAAACATACAAAAATTGTTAAAGCACAAACTATTTGACACAATTGTAATATTGAGATATTTATCACCATTCATTCTGTATTGTAGTCTGTACCCGCTCTCTCGTAATTGGGTCCCGTAGACCAGGCCCCCTCCAAGCGGAAGAAGATAAAGAACACATTGTATCAGGAACCATCCAAGGACTATCAACGTTGCCTTATAATCTAGGTAGTCGTGGATATCTGTAGGAAATCTCGGAATCTGGAGCATGTCCCAGGCACCCTGTAGCAAAATAAAAGCATACATGAGCACAGATGACTTTCAGTCAACAAGATACAAATAATTGTATTTAAAGGAAAATCACAAGAAAAACATTGTATCAATATACTGACACATATCAAACAGATAAACAGAGTTTTAGTAATCAATAAACAAAGGAATTGAAATTTTGAAATACTTCTTTAAAGATGAAATTTTGACATACAGTAGTCTCTCTCAAATTGTGTCTACAAATGTTAAATAATGTTAACAATAAAAGAATACAATACCTACTTCCTCGTTTTACTCATTCATACTCACAGACTGGCATTTCTCCACGACAAAGTACATGAGTCCGGTGAAGAAAACCGAGAAGAATAGAGCTCCGGAGGGACCGCCCATTTGGAAGTCCTCTTTTTTCTCTTTGTCCCTCTCTGTAGATGTCTTCATTTTCTATATCTGTTAAATTAATCATTCTCGTTATTATTCTAATGATTCAGTGAGCTTCATCAAATATGCAATTTCCTACATGCAGCCGAGCTGGCATTTTTGCTATGCTTTTTTATTTAAATGATTATTTATAGCTAGGTTGTATTCTCAAGAGATAAACAGGACGCCGAATAGCTACTGTTCCATCCTGACTTAAGGTTTCGGGAAATTTAGAGTTTATGATTTTAATGATTTGTTCTGAGAATAAACATGATAGAAATAAATTGATTAAAATTCGTGTTTAGTATGAGTACATTATTAATATAAATCATTATTATTCTCTTCAGTTGGTGAAGGTATTTACGAATAAATGAATTATTTGTATGTGTATCATAACTTGTCGGGCACCGAGAAATGTTTCGTCAATTAGACAACATACATATAGACATGTACATGTATTATAGATATGAAAAATACATCGGCAGTAATCATGAATAAAATCGTAAGTTTGGGCAGTACTGTGGATGTACGAGTTTTCCCCCTTACACAGACAAACGGTAAGTATTGCAACTCTATAAGACATACGTATCGTGTGAACTTGTATATTACAGAGTTCGATATGTTTGCCTTCGTATCTATTGGCCTTCTTTAATATAAAAAATAGGTGGTCTGATTAGTACGGTAGCTTATATATCTGGGCTAACTACTGTCTTACCTATTTTTACCTGTAGTTACGTTACACGTCAAAAGATCAGCTTGTAATCTCAACTTCATTCCGTTACCTGTAAAACTGTGTCACAGTGATAAGATAATTGTCAGCAAATTCCATATTACATGTACAGTGTTAATAAACCACATCGCTGAGGCTAGGTATTGTAATCTGTCGTAAAAATCTGAACTTTTGTAAGAAGCTTCCTATGTAGATAGAGGTGTCTGAAGAAATTGAATTTTACGATCGATATTTTCGCCTTTTTTTATATTTCTATTGAAAAATGTTATTTTACCCTGATCTGGAAACTTGATAATGTATCCAGTAAATATTATTGAAAGTTAGTATGATCTTGTTGTGCACGATGTTTTCCAAATGATATAGTTAAAGACTCTAAACACCTATACAAAAGTACAGTAAAATTATTGCTATACGGCAATGTTATAAATCATAGAATAACATGTATATAAACTACCGAATAGTCGCCATTTTCTACTCATAGTGGCAAATTTCCTACTAGAGGAACTTCATGGCTATTGTTAGTCGGCCAACCGAGCGTTGTTTAATCTTATTTCATCTTCCAGTTCTTTAGTTTTGACATTGTACATGTATTATAGATTTACAGGAAAGTACAAAAAGCTAAATGTCTGTGAACTCATGCAGTTCTTTTTTTTAACATTTCTAGTCTTGAAAGTTATTACATATTATTGGTACATTGGATTTTAACAAAGAAATTGTGAGTCCATGAAATGCATTCTGGGTATCTACGAGTTGATTCCATCCAAGAATTTAAAAGAAGTTTAAGTTTGGGTTTATATGCGTTTCTATCAGTATCACGCAAGTATATACCTGTTTGACAGATTTCGGGAAATTGACAATTACAGTACCTGGAAGTGCATATGGTCACTTTGAAAAAAAAATCTGGTATAAGATCCTAAAAGGTTCTCAGGCATAGCCATTTCAAAACATGAACAATATCTTTAGAATTGGCTATTTAATTACTTGTTCGTATCAATACTCTTTGAGTATGAACTGTATGACTTTGAAATATCAAAAAAAAAAAAAATTTTTGCAGAAGTCCATAAAATGTTCACTTAAATGTCATTTAAAAAATTTACTGGTTTGGAGAAAATTTATGTAAATGCAAATAACCTTTGCCTCGTAGCCTTGAAACTCCTGGAAACATTGTGAAAATTATTCCTGCAAAAGTCCCTTCAACTTCCATATGCATATTTATACACAAAATATTTTATACACCTTAAAAATTTGCCAATAATAATTTGTCGCCATTGTTGAAAACCAAACGACAAGCAGTTTGAGCTAAAAACAATTTCCATTTATACAAAATGTACATGTAATACACTACGCCACTAAACGTGCCCCTAGTGTGCACATTAGTGGACAGACTTCACTTGCAAACTTTTGCAGATATATCATTTCCCTACTTTTTGGTAAGACCCCCGGTATATCCAAAAAGTAGGAACATGAAAGATATAGGCTCATAAGATTTTTTTTATTTAAAGATGTACCAAACTCTTAAACTCTCTCGCTCATTTAAAGGCCCCTAAGGGAGCAATTTTTTCTATTTCTTCACAAACTGGTTGTGGTTACTTTCTACCAAATTTGGTTGAAATTTGTTGTGACCCGGACCGGGAATCGAACCCGGGACTCGCAGCTTGCTAAACGAGCGTTCCAACCATTGAGTCAAAAGTCCGGCCATTAGGCTCACGGGCCTAACACTGTCTAGATTCACTACATTCCTCCCCATCTTAATTTTGAGGTTCTTAATTTCGGTCGATCTCTGTCAACCTCTTACACAACTTACGGTACCTATCACTCAATATCCCTGATACCCAAGTGATCCATGTTTTTAGGTCAAGGACATCGTCGTCAGATAGGGTGGAAAAATCGGTTTTCCGGCGACGCCATTGTTATGACCCGGACCGGGAATGGAACCCGCAGCTTGCTAAACGAGGGTTCTAACCATTGAGCCAAAATTCCGGACGTTAGGCTCAAGAGCCTAACACTGTCTAGATTTACTATAAATTGCACAAATGGCTCTTGAGAACAAGTTGAAAATGTGGATAGCTGATAACTGACAAAACATGATCGTGATAGGTTACCACAAGCCATTGGCTCAGGTAACCTAAAAACCCAGAGTTGGGATCAGAAAGCAATTAGGAGTAAGCATCCATGCTGATTATTCACAACTGTCACGAGTCCCTAGTCAAATTAAAATGAATAAAGCTTGGAAAGAACCTCTGCCATAATAAGTAAAGGAGCCTGCCCTGAAACAGAGAAAGAATTCCTACAAAACTTTATATTGGTATATTCTATTTGGATATGCTGTATGTTACAGTAGGAAACTATCCCATCCTTGATATACAGGGTAATCCATTGATTATATGACCATTTCAAATAACAATGAGACTTTTGAACTATCTAACTAAATCTTATGAAATGTACTAGTTTGAAGAACACATTAGCAAGTTTTAAAATGAATATAAGATGAAATTTAATGAGCAAAGTAAAGAATCCTTTAAATCTGATAAAAAAATATCACATGATCTAATGATGCTCGATTTGACGTCTTTTATTAGCAGTTACGGCATTGAGTTTGGTTTTAAATTGTTCATTGCGTTTTTGCTTTTGGTATCACTGACTTTGCACAATTCTTACCTAACTTCTTTTAAGATATCTTGTATGTTGCTTTTTTGAAAAAAATAGTAATTGATGTTTATTTTTGTGCATAGTACATATAACTGTTGAGGATGTATGACTCTAAAAAATACTATTGAACTATCTATGCAGTGCCATCTGATCTGATGAAGCCAATTTAACAAAACTAACAAGAATCATAAGATGTCATAAAGGCATGGAGACGTCATGATTTCCCTTATTTTCCCTATAATAAAAAACTGTAAACATATAAGATCAAAATTATATATCCTTAATAATGTGACTCAAAGGATAAAAAGTTTATTTGAGATAGGAAATGGTCACATAATTTATTGATCACCCTGTACATTTCAACACTAAACAGATCTGCCAGTACTATCATATTTTCAGTCAAAAGTTTAATAATCTCTTTCAATCGTGAATCATAACCAGCTGATATCCTTGCAAATATTTGACAGGGAATACAGAACAATGTTGAAGTCATATAATTTTAATAATTAAATACAAACAATTTGTCCAGAATGAGTAATGAGAGAGATAAATGATGAATTTATCTTTAAGATAAATGATGAAATCATCCTTTTTCTGAATCAACAACTTTGTCAGTTATATAATGACATAGTTCAGAAACCAGATAGTAGTGAATTATTCTGAATAATAGCTCCAATTGTTCCCATGGCATTCGTCCATGCAAAGTAAACATCACAGCTTTGTGCCTTCCCATTTGTAATAGACTCTCATTGTGGCATACCTGTAAATAAAGATAAAAGAAATCTTCAAGATAAGAATACATCTGAAAGTGTCTGTTAGTGTGTTAATTGTATTGTTATTTATTGTCTCACTCAAAAATCCTTCACTAATAAGGAAACATCATCGTATGTTGTGAAAGGCTACAAACTTTGGTCTTTGTTTTGCATTTATTGCTAGTGAGCTTTAGAGGTTCTTTAACATTCTCAAATCTACTGTGACATGGGATCTAATTCTCATCTTAGAGATAATTAGAGTTTGCCGCCTCTGTTAAATAGGGCTCAAACCTATGTCCTCATCTGATCTGAAGGTAACCACACTACAAGGGAGCCACATTGGCTCTCACACATAAGATCAGATCTGAGGGAGTTTATAAAGTACATGTGTATAATGAACATTTGTAAATGTGCAAGTACATAATCCATAATTCCTGTATGCAAAATGTAGGGGATCTGAGATTACTCAATCATGTAAGAGCAAATTTCTAGCTATTAATGACCAAATTAGAATGATTCAAAGGTTAATCTACATATGAATCTCCATCGGCAACCATCCTATAAACTACTGTGTGGTTCAATTTAAATGTATGTTTTTCCTATTTCAGGGCTTAGATACCCTGAACCTATCCAACATTTCTGGGAGGAATACAGATCATCATCATCATCATCATCAATAAAATTGTGCACATCATTGTTTGGGGAGAGTTTTCCTGATAAGCAATGCCATCTAGGTTGGGAAGGTATGGCAAGTTTCCCAAATATCCTGCAACTCTTTGAGGCAATTTACATGTCCATCTGTGGTTGTTCTTACTAGGAGTTGGAGATTTTGGTTCCACAATTGAAAATTACTTTGTTAGTATTATTGTAATTGACAATACAGTCAATGGTTTAAAAATTAAGTGAGAAAATTAAGGAACTAGATACTTACTTCATTAATCATCATAAAAAGATCTATCACACAAGTCCAGAGTCCTTTAATTTGTCCACTAATTCATCAACAGATTCTACTTTCTGTCCCGCCTCTCTTACTGGTGGATCCTCCACACTAACTACTTCCTGTCGTGGTGTCACGTCAACTCCATAATCTGACGGCTTTTTAGAAGCTATTGGCTTCTTTTTAGCTTTCTGTGGAAAGAAGTTTGCCATTACTTCATAAAGCTTTTGTTAATTGCTTGTAGCATATGATTTAACAAAATGAATTTTTAAAACAGAATGAAATAGTTAAGGTTATTATTCCTAAATTGTTATTTAGAATTCAACTAATGAATTTGATTATATATATCTACAGAATGGTGCATTTTTAAATTGTTTTATTTCAATATCAAGTGTAATGTTCTCATCATTCCACCATCCCTCTGTTGTTGTTGAATTGTTGTTTAATGTCCCACTCAAGAATACTTCACTCATATTGAGACATCACCATATGCCAGTGAAGGGTGACAAATTTTGCCTATGCTTGGCACTGCTGCCCGTAGAGCAGGGAGGATTCTTTAACGTGCCAACACCTACTGTGACATGAGACCTCGGTTTTTACTGGCTCATCTGAAAGACAGGGATGGCCAACCATGGAGTGGTGCTGTGGGATTCGAACCCCAGACCTTTCTATTTGAAGTCAAACATGCTAACCACTCAGCCATGGAAGCATCTCGCCATCCCTCTAACAGTTCATGAAATGGACTGAAAGTTCTTCAAAGCAAGCCACTTGGTTGCAGAACTTCAACCTTTATAACATTTGTCACGTTTTTACTGCTATGGTCTTCCATATTCTTAACTACTGTTCCTCAAGATAACTTCAGCAAGTCAAGATGTTGCTGGATCCATTCATTCCAGAATTAGCTGGCAGAGATAAAAAAAATCCAGGGCACCACTATGTTTGAAACACTAGCCAATCTAATCTCAGTTGCATAAAAATTATGAGAAATTCAATAAAATTCCTTAAAAATCTTGAGAGGACCAACAGTCAGAATAAAATGACCAGATGAGAAGAACTGTTTTTGTAGGCAAGGTTTAATAGCAAGACCAGGGTCGATATTAAGATATGTCCGATTATCTGGTGCCAGTTTATCTTGTTGTTAGTTAGATTTAGTTTAGTTTCATTATTTTTATTATTTTCTATTTAGTTTTCTTGATTACACAAGTATTGATTTTACCCCTACATTATATTTTTGCTACATAATCCACTAAATTACCTTTACAGTTTGCCTGAAGAACTAAAAGTTATAGACAATTATTGAAATCAAATACATGTACCGCCTGCTTATTGGTAATATATTTGAGTAAATGGATATGCTGTTTTGAACATTCCCTAGAGACGTTTGTAATCATTCAATAACATGGTATATGGTGGCAAAATTTTGGACAAATCAAAGAAGGGTTCGGGCAAGAAACTTTTTATAAGTACTTGTCTGACTGGATAAGAGAAATTTTGCTAAATTTTGACCCCTGAAGACATAAGTATTTTTCCTAATAGTTTTCAAAGGGAATTCTGTAATAATAAATGGATATAACAGCATCAAATCATGAAACAAGGACGTAAAAGAAAGTTGACATTTCTACACCTACCATAATATTAGGAAGTGTTGCATATCTAGGTTCATTTAAACGCAAATCAGCCGAGAGAACTGCTGGTACTTTGATTTTTATTGTCTCCAACCCACCGTCTACCTCTCTCACTACCGTTAAGTCACCATTTGTCTTTTCAATTTTAGATGCAAATGTGCCCTGTAAAACAAAAACAAAAATCCTCATCTTTTTAATCCTCCTTTAAACCCTCTTACACATAAGTCTATATGACATAGTAAAATGAACAATTAATTTGAAAACCCCCCTATTTTTGTGAGATTTTCAAAAAGCCAACTTCAAAGGAAATTTTGAAGGTGATTTTGTTCTCAGTTTCAATACAATATGTTGGTTTTAAGATACTTACCCTTTGTAGAACTCTTCAGCGTGAAGACGCGATTAGCTGGTGAAGTGTACAAGAGGGTGGGACTGTTCTCGTCAGATAACAACGCGTATCTGTATGTCAGTATTGTTATTAGGATATACAGTAAAACTTCGATAAGTCGAAGTTCAAGGGACCGCTTGAAAAAGTTCGAGTCATTGGGACTTCGACTCATGAATGTA
>JACSZP010010016.1:14755-26885 GCA_016161895.1 Pinna nobilis
ATTTACAGTATACAGCAAGAATGACAATCTTCACACCCTCGTTTAGTCCTTGGCGCTATGTTTCTATTTGCAGTGGTTATGACTTTGGATACCTATTGAAGATACTTACTAGCAGTAATTTACCATCAGAAGAGGCAGAATTCTTTGAATACCTCAGGATATATTTTCCTAATATTTACGATGTCAAATATTTAATGAAAAGTTGTAAGAATCTTAAAGGAGGGCTGCAGGAGGTAGCAGAACAATTAGAGGTAAGATCCAGTTTGTAGGCTTGTTCCCAAAATATTGTTCATGTGTTCACCCTCTCAAGATCTTGGGTTCGAATCCAGCCTGCGCTGTTGTTGGCTTTCCCCGTCGTTCAGATGAGAGGATAAAGCATGAGGTCCTATGTCACAGTAGGTATCTACATGTTGAAGAACCCTCACCGATCAATGGCCATAAGTGCCAAGCATTGGCCAAATTTGTCACACTTCACTGGCATTGGTGACGTCTCCATAAAAGTTAAAAATTAGTTAGAAATTAAACAACTATACAATTACAATCAACCCACCTTGTAACAGGTATTTTCATTTGCTGCCAAATTTGTGGACCTTGGTACTTTTGCCTTGATGCTCCTTTCTGTTTCATAACATAAAAGTTTCACAAACAACATGTCTGTATAAATAATCTTTCAGTGTAACATTTTCTCTACGTAGTCATACCTGCCTCATTAACTCACTTATTTAGATGGTTCCCTGTCCTATGCAACATAACTATACACCCTTCAAAGCATTTTCCTATGCAAATGACCTCTAATTGACAAATTGCCCAACATGGTCAATGACCTTGAATATTATTGCCCTTCTTCTAGGAAAATACCTTTATTAAAGCAAATTTGATACACACCTAATCATCATGTCACAAATTCAGACTTCAATATCATTTAAGTGATGATGACCTAAATTTGTTATTGGTTTGCTATGTTACTATATGTTATTAAAATATCTTTGGAAATATTAAATCAAGTCACCTGCATTAAGAGACCACCTATTAAATGTGACCATTTATGCATAAAGTTTAGCCTCATAAATCCAGGTGCTTTACCTTCTGAAAGAATTCCGCTGGGAATAGAATTTTCAAATTGTATTGGTTGTTGTAAGGGATACATTACAGTAATCTGGGTACTTCATGTATTTGGGGCCTCCGTGGCCAGCGTGTTCGACTGCGAATCAGAAGATATTTCAGATGAGAGAGTAAAAACTGAGGTCCCGTGTCACAGTAGGTGTTGGCATATTAAAGAGCCCTCGCTGCTCTACGGCCAGCAGTGCCGAGCATAGGCAAAATTTGTAGCCCTTCATCGGCACATGGTGACGTTTCCATATGAGTGAAATATTCTTGAGTGGGACGTTAAACAACAATACCATACCATACTTCATGTATTTGGACAATATGCTTGGGAACAAAGTGCTCCATATTTACAAGGCTACACTGTTTGATAAATGTAGAAGTGACTTGTAACAAATTTCCTTTAATTCCAGATTACTCGGATAGGTCCACAGCATCAGGCAGGAAGTGACAGCCTACTAACGGGAGCAGCATTTTTCAAAATGAGAGAGGTACGTCATCAATCTTTTGCCAGAGAAATTTTTGAATTACATATTTATATCCACATACTACCTATAATTTCTGTACTCTAAAAAATACATTTAGACTTATTTTTTTTCCTTACAAAAAAAAATGAAAATAAAAAGTAAACTCACACATTTATGCCAACATTGAATTAGAGTGTAAAGCTGTTCGAAATGACATTTAAATAAATGTACGCATCATCTAGATGTTGTGGTTTAACCCTTTCAACACCAAGTATCAGAATGGTATGCTCTATTCCATTGTCTGGACCAGTTTATTTTGGTCTGTGGTGTTGAAAGGGTTAAGAAGAAAAATAAATGTTACCTGACAATTTCATGTTCTTTTCACCATGTACATTCTTCAATAATAGAAAATTTTCTCAGTTAAAGATGTGGCATAGATTAAATTACTGGTTGTTTTGTTTCAGATGTTTTTTGAAGATAACATAGATGATGCTAAATATTGTGGTCACATATATGGACTCGGAACATCATATGTTCAAAATGGTGCAGGATACGAGAATCTTTCCAATTTTGTAACGCAGAATCACAACTCCACGCCAGTTCCAACAGAAGAAACAAATTCAACAACAACAAACTCCTAGGATTACACATCATATTAACATGACAGCGTTTTGGAAAGTCACCGTACAGATGACCAACATCAGATGTTGACCAGGATAATACAAGGCAGCTACAGTGCAGGTCAAAAATTCTCGTCATAATGTGTGAAATGGATTAGTTAATACGATGCACATTTTCCTTCAGTCATTATGATGCTCAATCATGGATGTTTTGTTCAAATTCATTGCAGGTCTAGTCACAGTTTGTTGTCAATTTCAGAGACATATGCTATTGTATGATAAATTGAAGTAAATATTAATTACTAGTATATTAGTAAAAAATTAAATATTAGTAATATTTTCAGTGCATAATAATTCATATTTTTAGAAAGCTTGTACTTAGTTTGATACATAACACATTTTCACTTTCAATATGGGTGCCTACTGTAATCAATTACAACAAGCGGAACAGGAGTTTCAGGGAAATCACTGATCCTTCTCTTCCATTATTTAATATATGCGTTAATAGACTATGAAAAAATGGAATCTGAATATTTCTTAACCCATTCACCCTAAAGACACATTTGGTTTTGCCTAAATCATTGATTTAGGGAAGAGTCAATTAGTTTTTAGGGAGAAATGAGTTACATAATCATTGCTCTACGTTGCACATAATTTTCTCTTCTTTTTTTTACATGTACTATTTTTTGACTGCATTGAATTTAAATGACATATCCTTATGATTTTAAGCCGTATTTTTGTCCATGGATTATTTGTACGATTTTTTAATGTGAAGAAGAGAGGTGGCAGAGCAGATATTTAACTGTGATATTTCTCTATAACCAGGGATGTAGTACGCTTGCACTTGTATCACAGTTACAACAGTTAACTTTAGGCTAATTTTTTTACCATACAACATCATTCAGTATTTTGTGTTTAGCATAAATTAGGCACAACACAAGTATTGATAATTTGACTGGCTATATACTACCTGTGTTATGTGCTCACAGTGTCTATAGTCAATCTGGTCGCTGACATTCCAAAATGTTGCTAATTCAAAGTACTATGTCATACAAAAATATAGAATGTCTATTGGTGGATTTTTTGGTTCTAACTCAAGTAGTTCAAAAAAACTATCAGTTTCAGAAAATTTTATTCTACCTTATTTAATTTAGGATTTTCTGATGAAAGGGTAGATAAATTTGGCAGTGAACTGTACAATGTATCAGTGCTTTCACCTTCTGCCAAGATTTGGTAATGTATATATCTGTATTTTTGTACAACCCTGTACTTTGTCTCATACAGTTGTTTTTGTCATATGTATGTTATTGTAAGTAGGCATGACACTTAGAGCAGACATGTTGTCTGAAGTATTTTGTAGAAAATGGGGTCACCATGCTGTATCATGTTCATGTAGGGTCTTCTTGTAATTATTCAACAGTTCTGTCGTACTCTGTACAGGAAATTCCTAAATGAAATATATAGAATAATGAACGTCTGGTAGCTCCCCCCTGCCTAACGTCAATTATGAACTCAGTTCTGGCATTCCATGCATTTGTTGTATATTCACATGCAAATGAGTCATGAAAAAGTGCTTGTGTGAAATAATCTAAATCCTTTTAAACTGATATTCTTGTAAAATTCTTTCAGATCTTAACTTTATTCAATAACTGAGAACCTGGAATTTTGACTTTTTGGAATTTTTCTTAAATTTTTATATTTAGATATATTGGAATAATATCATTTAGCTCTCAGCAACACTTTTCTTTTTATGGTGGTTTGTTGTGGATTTTTGTTCTGCAACTAATGTGATGAGAATTCAACTTTGGGTTTAGAAGAGAATTGAACATTAACACACAATCTCTTGTCTACTGTATGATTAACTTTCTTTCTGTGATAAGTTGCTCTATAACTGAGTTAATATTTGTTTTACCTTTTGATTTTAATCCATTTAATTTAGAATATACCTCAAGTAAAAAGAATGTAAGGATATACTATTTCTGAATAGATTTTAAAAATGTCTTGTTATTTTGTGAAAACTAAGGTTAAATTATTGATTTAAGATGGAAACAAAAAATTACATGTATACCTAATCTAATCAATTTGCACAATGAACACTTCTTTTACATTGTCAGTACCTCCTATAGCGTGCTGTCTTTAATGTTTCTGCACTATATGTTTTTGGTTTTTTTTTTCTATTTTTTCTGTTGATCCAAAAGAAAATTTGACTAATGTCCAACTGTTTTTACTTTGAAATTCTGCTTTCTCTTCTTCAAGGGCTAAAATGTGCATAATATGCTTTGAATTTGAACTGAATCTGAAAGCCAGCATAACTTGGAAAAATTGTAACAATGTATTTAACAGCTAAGTAGATAGAGTTCTTTTGTAGCAGATCCATGACAATAGCTGCAAAAAAAAAAGAAGAAAAAAAACAACACAGAGGTCTGGGCACCATAAAACTTAAGAGTTTACTTAAATCTGAGAATTTTCTCAACTTCAGCTTCCCGGCCAATCAGGATTCAGTGTTTGCTGGAATTGAGAAAATTCTCAGATTTATTATAATGTTAAAAATTTTTATGACGCCCAGCCTATAAAGACCCATGGGTCAAAGATTATTATCGTTCTTTCTGTCTCTCTCTCTGTCTACGTGATACTAATGTTACAGCCTAAGATTTGTTGTCAAAAGTCTCAGTGTATAAGACAATAGGGATAACATAGTCCTTTTTTTTTATTAATTAAACTTGATTTTCAAGGGGGTTATTCCTGTAAACACATACTATTGACTATCACACAAGCAACATCTCTTGTTTGTATTGATTTCAAGGCTTGTGTTTACTTGTTTATAAGTGCCATTTGTTGAGCTTTTATTTCTTCTACCTTGTCATGGTTTTATCTCGTTTCACTCAAACGTAATCAACTGTACTTTGAATTTTAGTCCTTATTTTGTGGTGTACTTCCGTTTTGCTTTTTGTAATAGACTTGTAACAGAGTCTTGTTATTCAGTGAATGAATGACTAGGTCTTCTGTTGTTTATATTGTATGTTGTGCCATACTTTTCAACTTTTCTGCACATAAGTGTTTTTTTTACTTTGGAATGTTTTTTTTCAGTCCTCTACAATATAAAGGTTCCTGACAATGGAACATTCAAAATTTTGGTGACAATTAGGTGAAATGTATTTTTAATTTTTTAATTTTTTTTCCCAAGTTCAGATGAAAATTATAAATCTAGTCATAAACTATTTTTTTTTAAAATTATCTTTCATTAATGTATGAATCATAAATAAGATAAAACTTTTGAAAGAATAACTTGGTAAGCATTAAGGCTTATCTTCAATATAATCAATTGCATATACACAGTTTTAAAGTTTATAAGAAAGGAATTTTTTGAACGGAAATTGCATAATAATGTAGCTTTTTCTTAGAGGGACACTATTTCTCTAATCATTCAGCATCCAGCCTATAGCTCTAATAATCAACCGTTACAGGAACTCTTTTTCTTCCTTGTGTAGGGAAAATTTTTTTCATTGTTTGTGTATATGTGTTTTTTTCTTTTGTGTATAGATATATATTTTTATAAGACATCAGCCTTTTTGTATGTTACAGCAAATGAAATGACATCTCTCGTGAGTACATGTGCACTTTTGTGATACAAGGAAATGTTGTTTTTAAAATTGTTTTTAACCAACAGTTTTAGTCCACATTGTCATTCTAACAAATCTACACATAGCTATGATGCTTTCTTTTAACCAAAGTCAATCAGGATTGCTAAATTGATAACATATTTTTTTGATGAATTTTGTTAGAATGACATTGTGCCATACAGACCTGATCCTGAAACTTCAGCTTTTTCCAGTCTCTGGCAGAGAAAAAAATGTTGGAAAAATATCTTGTGTATTTTTTGTTTTTATGTCATCTTCTTCGACTGTTTTATATTTTAGGAATGATTTTAGGGTCATGTCTGTATGTTGGATATGGTCACGTTTGTCTATTTGTATCCATGGGCTTTCAGAACATTTTGTCATTGAAATAGTTGTCTTTGATCATATCCTTCCTCAAATTATACTTTTTATTTTAACACAAAAAGCAAAATGTCTGTTTATATTATTCTTTTCCAAATAGTGTAGTTGTTTTTAAAACTAGCAAGTTGTCAAACCACTGAATTATAATTTTAGCTGACGTAGCATGTATATTTCTTACTTTATTTTTGTCTTTTTGTCTGTCTCACTTTGTTAGTTCGTAATGAGTCTGATCCATTGGGACCACTGTGCCCTTTTCCACTGCAGGCCTTAAAGGTTCCTCTTACAGGTATTTAAAACAAATCAGCAATATGTCACAGCATGACAAAGTTTAACTAAGTGTTCGATAATGTCCTCCTTCCTACTACTGTCAACTTATAAAACTTAGTCCTGGTTTCGATAATCAGGGACAGATCTAGGATCTTTTTGAAAAGGAGTGTATGTTAATTTTTACCATTACCCAGTGTCTGAGGTGCGTGTCTTCAGAAGCATCTGCCTATGAGAAATGCAGTGGAAAATAGCAAGGTGGCAGATCTCCTCCACTAAAGGGAGATAATCCGTGTAGCTTTATCATTTGTTGTTGTTTTTTCAGAATTTCACAACCAGGCAGCAGCATACTGTGGTCTCTATTTTGTACAACTGATTTTTCTTTACTATTCATCATATTTACTCTGTAAATGAGTCTTATTTCAATTATCAAAATTTTGTCTTAAGAGCATTTGTCATTGAAACACAATTGTTTACACTTTTCCCCTTAGCCTGTTGAACATTGGAGTAAGTCTTCTGAAAATATTAGTTTGGTTTAGGTGGAAGAACTCTATTTTTATGAACAGTTTGTAAGAAAAAAATCAGGAAATTGTCTGGACATTCATTTTACACTTTATTTTTTTTGTGTGTGTAAATTTTTGGCTCAGTTTGATTCTTTATTATAAAATTTGAGCCAAAAGTTTAGAAATGTATAATCAAAAAGAGAAACAGTTACAATAATTCTGAAGATATTTTACAACATAAAATAATAATGAAGTATAAAATCAATCTTTCCTGTCGTAATTTTCAATAAGGATTTAAAATAAAATTTACCAAGAAGAGCTCCGATAAACTCATTCTAGCACTGTCTTGTTTTTAATCATTCCATCTGTGATGTTATTGGTAGTCTGTATCATTTTCTAATTATTTTTAAGTCATTTTTCATTCTATTACAGTGTAGTGCAATGTTGATATGACATTTATTAGCAGACACAAACAATTAACTCAATTGTCTGTGTACACTTACCACTCACTATGTTTATTTTCTTTGTAATTTGAGAAAGGCGAGAGAATATTCACCATTCATGTTACAAAGACACTGATGTATATGATATGAGTCTGTGATCTATTTTAATCTTTATGTCAACAAAATGTTTTGAAGGTGATTTTAGCATGGAACACACACAAACTTTTCTTTGTCACATTTCTATTGCAAAATTTAAAAAAGTATATATATAAACTAATTTCCATCCTTGCAAGACTTAGGTATATTTACTATTTTTGTTAAAAATGATCACAATTTTATATGAGTTGACTCAACCCTGAATTCTATTTGTACCATATACTTGTCAAGACTCATATGTTGACTAATTAGTACTAGTAGTTGGTATCTTTCCTCCCTATCAAATACGAGGCAGAGAATTTAATTTACCGGGGAGTTCAAAGCATTCAGTTTTCAACAATGCTTTTGCTACTCCTTAAATTCTTAAAATTGTTTATAACATAAAATATTAATATTGGTCTCTTAGCAACTAAGTCCTGAAGACTGTTTTGGTATTATACTAGTGTGCATTTTTCCCGGCTAAATTTTGCATAAAGAATGTGACAAGGAATGGTGTAGTTCGACCTATTCTAGTGTTTAAAGGTCTTTCAAAATGTAGACTGACCCTAGTATGCTGAAACTGTTGTGTTTTTTTAAAAACAATTTTACCTGTGTGTGCTGTTCTTTTTACATATGCTAAGTTGATATTTCTGGATTGGTGTTGACAACATTTTGATGATAACATAGAATTGTCTGTCAGATTATATAAATGGAACATCATTAGAAGCTAGATTTGATTTAGACTGTAAGTTAGATGACGGAATATTAGTACATCACCTTGGTTTTGATTCATTGGAAAGTCTTATCAGTGTAGTATCCATCCCCGCTTAACAACAGGAGACTATATAT
Source organism: Pinna nobilis (assembly GCA_016161895.1). Classification (NCBI taxonomy): domain Eukaryota; kingdom Metazoa; phylum Mollusca; class Bivalvia; order Pterioida; family Pinnidae; genus Pinna; species Pinna nobilis. The sequence continues at coordinate 23,139 of JACSZP010010016.1, forward strand.
GACAAGGGGCAAAAATATCTTAGTGAACAAATTTTCCATGGACTAGGTTTCATGTGAACTGCCATGAATTACTTCCCCTTTGTCTAATGATTTATTAACTTGGCAATACATAGCCACTACCCACAGAATAGTAAGTACTAAATCAAAGAGCATTTTGTTCATGCTGCATATTTTTGTCAAGTTGAAATCAGATGTATGATACGTGATGTACTAAATCTTGAATGCCCCTTCCCCTTGTGAACCATTCTCTAATAGTATTGTATTGAGTAGTATAGTCTCCCCGAATTCTACTCAGACAATGCTATAGGAGAATGGTTCCCTTGGGAAAAAGGCCATAATTGAGTATTTAAGACAGTATGTAGGAGATTTAAGAGCCCTCCCGAATATGAACTTGCTTTGTAAATGGATCGTCCCACCTGTAAGTAAGTGTGTGAGGGCTGATGTCTTATTGTGCAGTAAGTTCATGTATGCATGTGTGTGTGGCCCCTTACTAACCCCTCTTATTTTACATGTGTGATGGATCTGGTTATCTTTTTATGAATTGTAAATAAATGTAATGTGGATGACCAGTCCATAATTTCATTAGCATAAAATCTGTCTTTGTTGTTTTTAACTCACCTCATCTAAGTGGGATGGAGCTTAAGCTGACACAATCTAATTATTCAAATTTGATCTTCAGTGTAGACCTAAGATACCTTACGGAAAACATTCATGTACCACATGATTACTTAAATGTTTGTGCAGGACTAGTATCTGTAAAGGTGATGGAATGTAACTCTACATAATCTTCCCGCTGAGATGACGTTATAGCGAAGGATAGCATCTTCCAACGTCACTCTATCACTAATAGAAACGATAGTCCCACACAAACATTATCAGGTATCGCATGATACATGAATGTTTTCCATTGAAATGGCAAATCCCATGACCTTTGTCAACAGCCAATCAAATTTCTACCTTCAGAGTTTGAAGGTACAATCATCAGCATGGATATTGATAGACAAGAGAAGTTTTGAACAAGTTCGTTGAATTTGTCTTGTCAATGGGGTTTCATTAGATCTTTATGTAAGCATACTAAAGACCAAATTTTGATTAGATCGAAGTTGGCATTGGCAAATGCACCAATGTTAACACTTTGATCTCAGGGACCACTAGAAATAAGGAATTCTCCCATGCTTGGTCCCAGGACAGAAATATACAGAGGTCCTGTGTCATATCAGTTGTACTTATAAACAACCTTCCCTACTCAATGGCCATAGGTGACAAGCATGGATCAAATTTGTCTCCCTTCACCTGCAGAGGGTGACATCTCCGTATAAATGAAAGATTCTTGTGTGGGACTTTAAGCAACAATACAATCAACCAACCAACATAAATCTGACGACATATACATGTACATGACAAATATTTTGTTCTAAAAAGGAACATTTTACTGCATTGGTTGAGCATATTTAAGGGGCAACCGAGTTGATGACCTTTTGATACTTTGGAGGGACAAAAGGATGTGCTGTTACTCAAAGTGAAAGTTTCTAGAAAGTCTTTTGTGTAAAGTTCAGCTAAGTATGCCAAGTAAGATATCATTTTCTTCCACACTTGGTCCTGAAAGACAATGTTTACCCATGAAAAGATAACTTAGTTTTTTCCTTAGGGAAAGACAGCTACCACGTGCTATTGTGTCACATGTAGGAATTTAATTGCTGAACGTTATACCAAGTTCCGTGTGTACATATATTTTAGTCGTGGAAGTGTGGCAGAAAAAGAATCAAACATGGATGTGCTAAGTGGAAAAGGAAATCAAAGCCCTTGTGGTAAGAATCTGGGAATCGGGGAAACCCTCGAATTGGACAAACAGGTTCTTACCACTCGGATTGAGATTTCCCTGTTCACTAAACACACCCATGTAAGATTCTATTATCCTTCTTCTATCCTCAAAAGTGTTTGTTTTGTTTGATGCCACACGCAACAACCTTTCAGTCATTTAGCGGTGATCGGCTTTTATTGATGGAAAAGAGAACCTGATTATAAATGTACCTGAGAAAGGACCACCTGCCTTGCAGAAGAAAATTGGTAAACTTTCCCACACAATCAACTTGGGTTCCTGCAAGGCTCAAATCCGTGCTGACCAGAGGTGAGAGACTTATTGGTTTTAAACAGAATGCTTCAGCCATGAATGAGTGAAAGCCAAGGGGATGGAACCGTAACCCAACATGACGCATGATCATTTGTTTGTTTGTTGTTTATTATTGTTTAACATCCCACTCAAGAATATTTCACTCATATGGAGACATCACTGTGTGCCAGTGAAGGGCGACCAATTATGCCTAAGGCTGTAGAGCAGGGGGGGGGGGGGTCTTAATTGTGCCAACACCTACTGTGACACAGGACCTCACTTTTTACTGTCTCATCTGAAAGACAGGGATGGCCAACTGCGGAGTGACGCTGTGTGGATTCGAAACCAGGACCATTTGATTTGAAGTCAAACACGCTAGCCACGGAGGCCCCACACATGATACTTCTCACATGAACAAAGATAAGGACCATGTAACATATTTACCGATAATTTACAGTAAATCTTGATAAAGCGACCACCTGTGTATAAGGAATTTCTGACCACACAGCTATACAGTAAAACCCTGCTTTAGTGACTAACTGTGTAAAAAGATTTCCTAGTCATAAAAGATACAGTTAAACTGCTTTAGAGTCCAGCTGTGTATAATGACCTGTTCGTAAAGACTGCTTTTTGCTATCTCAAAATATAGTATTTGTGCTCGAATTCACTACTATGGTTTTCTATATGCATGTAATGAGTCCCTTCCTATAGCATATTAGCTAGGTTTTTTTGTGTCTTCTAGAAGGCGTTTTATAGAAATAACTCTCCTATAAAGACTGGTTTTGTCCTTACTGGGAATATGTAGGGAGACTATAATTTTATACAAAATTTTGATATTTAAAGAAAAAAATGCATATCTTAACCATATTCATGAAAAACTTAAATTTTCCTATCAATTATTTGTAAAATTTTAGCCGCCCCCCCCCCCAAAATTCTCAAGGTTTGCAATTCTGCATAGGCAGAACTATGAAATCAAGTTAGAATATAGGAAACTGAAATTATACTTTGGCAATGTCTCAGAAAAAAAAGAAATAAATGAAATATTATTGCTTAATTAACATAAAAAAGGATAATTTCAATAAAACAATATAAATCTCAAATGTGCCAACAGTTTGATATCTTTTAAAATTGAAACCTGATAGAGGCCTACCCTACAATTTTATAGTCTGACAAGTCGGACTAACAATTTTACATTGCTTTAAAATAAATTAAAAAAAAAATTAGGCCTATGCGAAATGTTTAATTTTAATATTGATCTATGTAACCTTATACCGGTAGCCTGCCATAATATTATTTATGTCCTCTAAATTTTTTTTTTGCCACAAATGAATTGATTTGAAATTTTAAAATCTAAATTAATCAAATAAATGAGCCAATAAATAAATTTAAAAAATAAGAATAAACAGATATAATTATATCTACATGAAATCAAGACAATTTTTGTTAAAAATAGGAATAACTTTTTAAAAATTGGCAAATCAGATAAAATTACAAATATTTTGGCTTAGTCTCCGCCTTTTTTCGATGTAATGTCCTACGTTCACTTCAAAGAGTCAGATTTAAGTCAACGATCAGCTTCAGACAAATGACTTGAATGAAAGTGTATCACCTGTTCCTACCTGACAAATTAATCTTGT
>JACSZP010010018.1:0-11458 GCA_016161895.1 Pinna nobilis
CAGTGACGAGTGGACTGAAAAATTTTCTCTAAGCCCTGAGATACTATCAGTATTAGTGCATTGTCTATCCAAACACCCCCGCTTGCAATCGAACCATTGGTGTAGGCTATTATTATTTAGTAACGGGGTTTGTATAGCGCGAGTGTCATTGTGCCCCCCCCCCCCCCCCCCCCCCCCCCTTCTTCCTCCCTCTCAGTTCCAGTGTTATTGACATTATTCCATTTCATGAGTATCGAAATTTGAAAAGAGTATAGAAATGACACAACAAGCGTTTCTATTGTCACTTCACCCTGGAAAACTTCACTTACAAATCTGAAAACCAGCGTGTCCTTTGATACCAGGCATGGAGTTTACGCAAGATATGGATACGAAACTAAGATTACCGGTATCGAAAAAGTTAGCTCTACTCAATGAGATATCTATAAAACTCAAAGGCGAGTTCGGAGACGGATTCGGGGGTGATTTAATTTTTTTCAATGTTTTAAAAATGCTTTTCCTATTTTCTTCTGTACTTTTTATGAATTAATAATCTTATTTTTTTTCAATTTCGGCTTAAATTAGATTACTATATAAATTTAGTAGAAACAAAACTGAAAAGTAAGTTTACGGAAATAAAATTTAATGTGAAAATTTGACAGAAAAATGTGAGTTTTTCAGAAAAAAGTAAACATTTTCAAATTAGTGTGACAATTTTTTTTATAGATTAGAGTGTAATACTACCGAAAAAGTGTGAAAAAAGTAAATTTTCTACAGGTTCCGTATTAAACTACAAATTACAACCGACGTTTTCAATTAACTAGCAAAAAAGGAAGATTTTGTTCTGAAAAATGTATTTTGCAGGAATTATATTTCCGAGAGCTGAAAACAGCCGTAACCCCATTCTGGTTGATTAAACATTTACACACAGTTTTTAAAGAATGAATGGAAAATGAAGACGCACGATAGACTTAACATCTTCTTTTCGTTTCATCCCCTGATTCCTATCGGTCTGCGGACAGCGCGCTAATAACCTCCATAACAAACAAAATGATTAGTCTACATGCACAGTATTTCTCTAAAAGCTACGCATAGGCGGATCTACGAAACTTTCAAAGGGTGGACGGTTGAAGACCTCGTTTTTTTTCCTAGGGGTATTTCAAAAATATTTTGCACCCCCCCCCCCCCACACACACACACACAAAGGGAGGATCGAGTTGTGTTTATTGCCTTCAAGAAATATTTTGTTTTCCTTTTTTACCTGTTTACATGTTAACACTGGGGCCTCCGTGGCCGAGTGTTTAGCGTGTTCGACTCCGAGTCGAGGGGTCCGGGGTTCGATTCCCGCAGCGCTACTCCGCGGTTGGCCGTCCCTGTCTTTTGGATGAGACGGTAAAAACCGAGGTCCCGTGTCACAGTAGGTGTTGGCAAGTTAAAGAACCCTCCCTGCTCTACGGCCAGCAGTGCCGAGCACATGCAAAATTTGTCGCCCTTCACCGGCACACGGTGAAGTCTCCATCTGATTGAAATATTCTTGAGTGGGACGTTAAACAACAAGGCACCAATAACAACAACAAAGAAAAAGAGAAGTATTGGTCAAGCTTTGTGAAATACTACGTTTCGATGAACAACATGCAGGAAATTTCAAAATTTGGGATAAGTTTTTCTTACATTTGTAGGAACATTATCAACTATACGTTTTAAAGGTACAGTCATTTGTCGATCGCAAGTAATTTTGTTTTGGCTTTATACATATATGTGGGTTATGGCCGTAAAACGTCACTTCAGGTGATAATATAATTAGATAGATAAGGGTTGACCAATTTCCTAAAAAGGAATTGTCTGCAGATGAGATTACTTGATATCCCGAAACTGTTGCTCGGCATAGAGAGTAGTGCCCCGGATTTTCCCTAGATATATATTCGTTTTTCTGTGAGTTTTAGAAAAATATGCATACTAGTCAATTATATTGGTACGTATAGAATAAAATATACCTGAAAAATTAAATTGTATAGATTCAAAAGCATCGGAAAAAATCAAATCAAGGAAAATATTAGGCATTCGCTTCAACCCCCACATCCAGCAATGAATTGCGCCGCGTGCCATTGCTAATGCAGTCTTCTGGACTAGCCTAATCATACAGTTAAATATATAGGATCTGAATTGGGCACTAGTCACTACGCAACATAACCACTTTTCCCTGTGAATATGGGCCCAATATATTTTCAGATGCCCAGGTACAAACATTACTGCCCTAATTCCAACTTACCCGTGAACTAAATCTACGGCTTCCTTTTATTGAAATATTAAAAAAAGAAATGTTATAAGGGGCTCTGCCCGCACTGCTGCGTTTTCCCTAAACAGGCTTATCTTAGCCTTTAGAATTTCTGTTCAAGAAATAACTTCTGTTTTGCATGTGTTACATATAGCTTTGTTTAAAAAAAAATTGAGATCCTGAGTCACATTAAAATCCTCACTCTCGGCTTCAGTGTCATAAGTGCCGAGCATAAGTCAACATTTGTCCCTCTCTGCCGCCATTCAATCTTGTCTCCATACAAGAAGAAAAAATTTAATTCGAACATTAAACGACAAAAAAAAAAAAACATAAACAACCAGAGGTCCACGGATCTTGCAGCTCTACTGGTACATATGGATACATGTTGAGCAATATAAATAATGACTTTAACACTATAGTCCTTAAAATGACCGTAAGAGGTCGAATAAGGTCAAACTTTATTTCAGACCGACTAGACTTTAAAATAAACACAGTAGTAGATGGAGAAGTAGCGCTAACAAGAGTTTACTGTTCTGGTACTAAAATGGCCCCTTTAGATTGGACAAGGCCAATTTTCATTTTAGAACAATTAACTGTTATGCTGAACACATATATGAAGTCTAAAGGTGAATAATTATGTAGTATTGTTTAGGAGGAGTAGCAATGGTGCTAAATAGGGAAATTTGACAACGTCCCAAAAATAGCCCCTATTGGTCGAACCAGGCTGATTCATTCATTTTACACCAACAAGATATTATATTGAATACATTAATGGTAGTCCCACGTTTATATGACTTACAGTTCAGTAGGAGTAGCAATAGCATGATTTTACTATTTTGGCCCCTAAACTAGCCCCTTTTGAATTGACGAGGCTGAATATCATTTTAGACCAACTACATGTTATGCTGAAAACATATATGAAGTCTTAAAGTGAATATGAGGTATGGCTTAGGAGGAGTAGCGATAACAAGATTTACATAGTACTAAATATTGAAATTTGACAAAGTCCCTAAACTGGTCCCTATTGCTCAAACCAGGCTAAATTTCATTTTAGACCAACTAGACATTATACTGAAAACATAAGTGATAGGCCCATCTTATATGACTTATAGTTGAGCAGTGCCGGTACCTAGGAGGGCAGGGGGCCTCAAGTCTAACTGCCTCACCCGAAAGGCAGGAAAATCTAGGGGGATATACCGCTTTTATGAGAAGAAAAAAAAAGCATCTTTGAGTTTATTTCTAGAACGTGTCAGATTTTATCAACAGTTTTTGAAAAAAAAACTTATATATGTTTATTTGGTTTGTATTTTTATTTGTTCGAACTTGTAAAAAAGGACAAATCTTATCCTGTTTAAATGTGAATCAAAGCATATTTGACCAATATTGATATATTATGCAAATTCCAGACCAGGAGGTAGGGGGCGGACCCCTCGCCCCCTCTATATCCGCGCATGATGCCGATATATATTAATTTCAGTTAGATACTGTATAATAATTATATTACTATAATAATTCAGTAATTCGTGCCCAAAATATGAAGCTCGAAGTATGCATTAGCGTCGTGGTATTTGCGCTTACAGCGCTAGCTGAATATCAAGAAACGGACGTAAATAGCCATAGCGGGAACCGTAGATTAGTAGACTTATGCCTTTTGGTAAAGGAGTATTAAATTATTTTTTTTTAAATCTGTAGTCTTAATAAATTGTAGTAAATGCATATTTGAATGCAAGTATTCCTCTATCATTCAAACGGGTAGTAGCGTAGGAAGCAAATGTAATGGGAACCAGAGTTTGTATATGAAAATTTGTTTCCCCCGCTTTGAAATTTGTTTTCCTTCAGTTTTTGATAATGCTACAGACATCGACAATTACAACTAAGTTTATACTTTCAGAGTTCATAGTTGAAAACAATGTACATATCATTCCCATACTGAAAACCCTGTTCCACTGCCAGTGTAATAAACTGCTGTCTTAAGTTCGGTTCGTTCTTTCCGTTTAAACAGGCCGCCCTTTATACGTTTGACGATAAACCTTATCGACACGACGTCAAACTATTTTGATGTATAGATTAAATTTTGAATAATGACTCGTTATCATAAACACTTTATCGATGCACGTAACTGGAAAAGTGTAACTCGCAGTGACATAAAACTTCGGATATATGTTCTCAGGAACTTATTGAGAAAAAACCGAAAATGTCAAATTTATCATTAAGGGCCCTTTTCCCAGAGAGTGGCTTATATATTTATTAGAGTATATTTATTATTAGATCAGTAGTATATTAGGAAAAGACTTATGATGAACATTTTTAATATTTATAATGTTGATTTAAAAAAAGTAGTGTTGCAAATACGAACTTGTTACTTGTTATATCTTTTGCAGTGATGTATTGGGTTTGAAAATTGAGAAGCTTGATGCACAAGAATTAACTACTTCATCTTCAGCGACGTTTCAAACACTCAACAAACACTTGGACAAATTACTAGGGTAAGGGGCTTTTACTCTTATACGACACTTTGTTCCAATTGTTAGACAACGATATCATTAGTACAAAGAGGTTCCCTAACAAGTGAAAGTTGCCAATTGTGCTTATTAAAAATACGAAATTTAGTTAAAAAACAGGAAAAGAAAAAAAGCTAGATAAACAATCGCTACACGACAGTGAACGTCACGAATTTTGTATTTGCTTGACACTTTTAGGCAGTAAAAAGGCTTCCTTAAAGTGCCTACGGGCCTCCGTCGCCGAGTGGTTAGCGTGTTGGGCTGCGAATCGAAAGATCCGGGTTCGAACCGCGTAGCGGCACTCCGCGGCTGGCCGACCCTGTTTACGGATGAGACAGTAAAAACCGGGATCCCGTATCACAGTAGGTGTTGTTACGTTGAAGAACCCTCCCTGCTCTACGGCCAGCAGTGCCGAACATAGGCAAAATCTGTAGCCCTTCACCGGCACACGGTGACGTCGCCATATAAGTGAAACATTCTTGAGTGGGACGTTAAACAACAATACCATGCCATACCATAGTATATAGTGCCGACACTTTTTTGACACAGAATTTCATATCGTATCTTCATATCTGGAAAGAACAAACATACAGCCTTTGCAAACAAACTTGACATTTACGTCCAAGGCCCACCTCTTCACCTGCTTGTCAAATCTATATTGCCAGCTTATATTAATAAAGGACTGATATAAATCCGGATTTTTTAATTGCTATATTATCATTTTGAAAGTTAAATTGAACTTATTGCTATGCAATCTTTCAAACATGGCAAATCTACTTTGAGGAAAGGTTAATATATTTCCATAAGGCTATGCTCTATCTAAACCTCCGTTATTTAAACCCATAGTTTATTGACTGGACATTGAAGGGAATATCATACCAAGGAACAAACCGGATTTTGCAATCATGAAATGAAATAATATTGCACGGCTGATGTGTTTGTGAAGATAAAAATGTGGTTAAGGTGTTATCGGTTACTCTATTTACGATAATGGCGTAATCAGCAGCTATTTCAGAAAAGAAACAGAATAAAACAATAAGTCTACATGTTGAAATATATACAATTTTCGATTGCTTGCCTCTCCATCTGTTTGATCCATATAATCTTTTTCACAAAAGAACAAAATCGTTTTTAATATTGTCATTATGTATACCACATACATGTGCCCAGACAATGTGTTTAGCATATATATCCGGAATTCGAATGTGTTCACATATCTCTGAATTAAGATGAAAAGCAACCTCCTGCTGCGATGTTTACCAAGCAGCATCTTTAATTTGTGAAACATTGTTATGGTCAAAGTAATTGAAATGGTGTCAAATGTTAAAAGAGGACATTCAAATATCATTAATCGAGGGAATCAGAGAAAATAATTTTGTGCCATATTTAGAAAATTAATAACCTGTTATTCACAAAAATGAAGGCAATAAATGTGCATGCTCTGTAATATGAGATCCAGCTAAGTATTCAACAATTCAACAATTGACGATCACTCTAAATACATATTGTCAACAGAAAGACTTACTAGTGATGTAGTTTTACATTCAGTAGTTTATAACCTACTCTCACTTCGATAAAACAACTTGAATTGACAAAATACATTTTTTTCTTAGGGTGAACTGTCATCAGATTATCGTTATTCCAGTGGGCATTAACAGTGTTATCCTTTTTGATGATGTACTATGTATCCGTAAGAAACGACTTTATTTTCAAACAGAGATTTTTGGTGAATTGTGGAAAGAATTTGACTCGTCCTTCAACTTCACATTCACAATAATAAGATTAGAAAAGAATTATAAGAAAAAGGCTGCATAAGTCAGCAAAATCCAAAAATGATACAAATGGGCGGGATGCCTTTAGATTACAAATAAACAAAGTGAACAAATTAATTGAATATTCAAAAGTTAATTATTATTTTTAGATTTAGCTGTCTCCTTACAACCAGGTTATTTGAATACAACACAATTGTTGATTATATCTGAACAGTTCCTAAAACATCGATATCCCTTTAATCATTGTTAAATATTTACATTAGGCCACTCCCCAGCATTTTGAATAAGTATCTTTGTACTCAATAGAACTTATAACATCAATGCCATCCTCCCACCATTCGAACCCTCATCCCTGACCCTAGAATAAAAAGGTGGAGGCAACGATCAATGGTCGATCTCATAATTCCTTCAAAACTCGCAAAATAATGAGTTGGGCAAACACGGACCCTCGGATACGACAAAGGTGGCACCAGGTGCCCAGAAGGAGTAAGCATCAGCTGTTTACCGGTCACACTAATAGATCAACTAATAGATCTCTATGGCACATTTTGGCTGGCTTTAGATGAAGGTAATGAAAAATGAGTGTTTCTTTCTTATAAGCAAGGCATTCGACAGAGTGTTGCAAAGGAGCCTTCTTTTGAAAATGAGACACGCTGCATCTCCTATCCTTTGTTGAATTGGTTACAAAACTTTCTCTTCAAAGGATTCCAGGATAGCTTTAGAAGGATGCGTCTCTTACTATAGGGAAATATCGGGGGAAGGGGGGGGGGTGTACCCCAAGGTAGTATACTAGGGCGATAGTGATTTTTCTTTATATAAATGACATAGTAACTGATATTGAATCGTGTATTAGACTTATTCATCTCTATATCTAATCGTGGACGATCCTGCACGTTCGGCTGACAGCATGAACGTTGATATTGTTAAAATACACAATTGGTCCGCAACATGGCTCGTCGACTTTAATCCAAACGAAACTGAAGAATAAATCATTATTCGGAAATTGTATCCCCGAAACAACACCCACTTTTTTATGAACAATATACAAATTTAAACAGTCGACATTCACAAACCCTTAGGCTTTAATTTTAACAAGACATGAACTTTGGATGATCACATTCACTAAATCACTACATTAGCTTTGAAACATTAATATTTTTCGATCCCTCATTAAGAAATTAGAAAGGCAAACATAAGAAATAATGATTTTCATTAATTAGACCTACTGAAGAACATGCTTATTAATTAGACCTACTTAAAAACATGCTTATACTGTTTTGAGTAACTGTAACACCACTGAAAACACAAAATTGATCCAAATTGAAGTTGCTCTTATAGTAAGAGAAGTCACAAGGTCGTGCTCGAGAAAAAGAAACTTATTATTGAAGCAGGATTGACTAGTGTGGAAACACGTGGATTCTGTCCTAGAATGGGCACAATGTTTAAATTCTTAAAAAACGACTTTCACACATACTTACATGGTATGATCCTTCCTAGCGTTCATGATGTCAGTCAACAAAATCTTAGATAAGGCAACAACATTCCAATTCCGAGATGTAATACGAGTATTTATCGAGACTCATTTATAAAACAGATATTAAATAATTAGAACAACATACCCGAAAATATTACATCCTTTGATAGCAAATCAGTTAAAAAATACCTCAATTTTTTTAAAATCCTCCAGCTAACTACTATATTTGAGATCGTAGGTCATATATACTTCATGTTTGTCTACAATTGGGTTGCAGTTCTCTAAACTTTGATCTATCTAGTAGTGACTTAGGAGATGATAATAAATGTACCTGTGGTTACCCCGAAACCTATAAACATTTTTTTTCATTCAATGTAATATGTTGTGGTTGTTGTTTAACATCCCGCTCAAGAATATTTCACTCATATGGAGACGTCAACGTGTGTCGGTGAAGGGCGACAAATTTTGCCTAAGCTCGGCACTAATGGCCGTAGAGCAGGGAAGGTTCTTTAACGTGCCGACGCCTACTGTGACATGGGACATCGGTTTTTACACGCGAACCACTCGGCCACGGAGGCCCCCAATCTCACATGTATACTGACTTAAGAGCAAAGACCTTACACTGAATTCCGTACCAGATCAACACTGACATCTTACTCTCGGGCTGTCCTTTGTACGATAAAGATATTTATGGAGAAAACTTTGAAATGTTTCACAACTTGATAATTCGAAATAGATGATTTGTGTAACATCCATCATCAACCACTGTATTCTATACATTCCAATATTTTGAATCTATAAACAGTATCTCTCATTTAGCGCATGCGCACTTCAGTAATATGATCATTAAATGTGTTCTCCTCACTTCTATCCCTCACTTTTCATTACGTTACTTTATTTTCTCTTATGCCTCTTATGATTTTGTTCCGGAAAATGTTCCATTTTTGGTCTTGCACATTGTAAATAATACATAGTTTTGGGAAAGAGCTTTATATACGGTATATTCCTCTGTGCTCGACCCCTGCTTCACCTGCTGGTAAATTCGTTAATGCATTTTTTTGAAAATAAATACAACCACAATTAAGTGGCGATCGTGTATTCAATTAAAAGTGTTTTACGTAGATAAATATTCCTAAAACAATTTATTATCAATTGTGTCAGCCATGGTGTTGACTGTCATTGATGATTTTAGGATGTTAACTTTGTTTGTCCAGTCCTCCGTCTTAATAGAGTCTTATTCCGTTTATTATTTTTAAACAGACTGAATTTTGCTGTGTCTTTACTGATTCTGACTACTCTGTTAGTACTAGCCATAGCAAAGAAATACAGGGAAAACAAGAGGGCAAAAAAAAGAAAAGGTATTTCTTAAAATTATTAAACGTTATATCGGGCTTAGATCAGCCTGTTTTGTGTCATAGTGCATTATCTCTTTAAGGCGTCATTGATCAAACGTTACTTAGTAAACAAATGGCAGAGCGATCATCGATATTTTAGTACTGCAAGAATTATGAAATTATACTTAGATTGGTGTCTTATCAAGTGTATATAGTTTCTCAACAAGATTCAGTTGTATATCTAGATATTACAAAGATATATAATTTGGTTTAATCTTGATGAAACATTCAATACTGTAAAGCTTCATACAAGAGTAGAGTTTATGATACAGAATCGTGCCAAAATAATATTTACTTTTTCACTAGAATTTGAGTTGAGTTTTGGAGAAAGTTTGCCAGTGTACTTGCAAATGGTCGGTGACATCTTCCCGGGTACACTGAGTTCTCGCCCACATCTTGAAACGCTAGCCGTTTCAACATATCTGAAGTATTGTTAAATGCGGGGAAAATATTTTCGAAATGACCATGATAACAGATCATTTGCAAAAATAGGTATAATTGAATATTTCTTACTCTCTTACGATATTCTCATATTTTTTTTATAACAAGACATTTGGCTAATATTGAAATAACATTTTTGTCTTTAATTAGAAAATTAAAAAAGCGACAGTAAGATAACATATGATAATTTAATTTAAAAAAAACGGATTTTAGAAAATGTTGTTGCAAAATGATAAAAGAAACTTTGTCGTCTGAAAGAACCATTTTCAAAAACTTCGTAGGAATTAAATATCGAATGAAATTATATATTTGTATAGGCAACTGCATTGCATCTATTTACTGGTGGCTTACAATAACCAAATACAAAATGTATTTATACAAATTTACACGAGTTTTTGAATGTCAATTAAAACTTTTTTCATTTTTCAGATAAATCAGAATCTACACAATCATTTTTGACTGATGTTGCGGGACAGATACCTTAATTGCAAAGTGGTTAATAGATGTTATCTGTTAAAGTATTATATAATAATTAATAATATTAATCAATTACATATAAATGACAAACAGCAAGTTATTTCAAATTTTAAAGTGTTATGCAATGACAATTACAAATATATATGAAAGAACCTTATCTGCATAAAGAGCAAATTTACTCGTTCATCGGAGGTTTTCAACATTATCATTTCTGAGACGTATTTTTTACTGCTTCATGGCAACCCTGATGATCTTCAATGCATGGCAACAAATTCTTTTGAAATGAACAAGATTCCAAACTAAATTTGATTATATCAATGATGGATCCGAGGTATTGATTACTTTAAAAAAAAATGTATCACTTGTATTATCTTTTTTACTTTTATGTGCTATTTAGAGATTAACCTACCAGCGATTAAAAACATGTATTCGTCTACTGATGATTTTAATAAAACCACTTGAGTTCTAATAAGTGGGATATCTTTGTATAAAATTTGTATTCCTTGTAGGAATATTGAATCGTTCATTGTTCGTCACTATAACCATTCCATATCTGCAGCACAATTTGCATCGATATTCGGCTGCAAGTAAAACATAACTGGTAAACTTTTCCTTTCCAAATTCATTTACGATTTACTTGGTATACTTCGAAATTTGTTATTAGACGGGTCTTTCTATAGAGTAGCAAGCCAAAGTGAACACAACGTCATTGAAGGCCGCATCATATGGTCTCTACGCCTGTGTAATATTGTTGTATAAAGTCGGCAATAATACAAATATTTAGACAGATCACACTCTTATTATTACTCATTTTAATGAAGTAATGTACAAAACACTCAACACAACAACACTATTTATCCATTAAATGTCGGATCTACACAGGGAAAATTCTGCGCATGATTTTCATGCGTTATAAGATTCGTATGAATATCGTGCGAAAATCATGCGAATATCGCATGGGTTTCAAAACGCATAAAAATCATACAAATTTCATACGAAAATCATACAAAAACTTTTTTCATGAATATCATATATTTATTGTCATCGCATGAAAATCGCATGCACATTTAAATTATTTGGTATACTTTTTCAAACTTATCATCTACCAAATAATGTGACCTTTTGCAGGATATTGACCCATGACATAT
>JACSZP010010019.1:0-17632 GCA_016161895.1 Pinna nobilis
AAACGGAACTCGGAACTCGGAACTCGGAACCAACTTCAGGCTCCCGACATTTGTTACTTTCAGTCCAGACGTGTAAATTGTTTGAATTTTGACTATACATGTACGAGGTTGTGCTTTTATTTTACTTCACCTAAATTTTCTTTCATTAAACTTTGTTATCCTTCATTGTTGACTTTTTTCGCTTTGGCCAATTTAGTAGAATGGGAAGGGTCGGTGAAATAAATATTAGATTGTTAATCAAATCCTGACGCTGTATATTCCTCTTTGTCACGAAATACCCATGTACTCTAAGTTCCATGGTTTGATATCAAGTGGTATTAAAATTATAGACATTCAAAGCTAATTAGAGGAACATAAAGCGCCGGCGGATGCAACCAGGTAAATATAGGGGGTCGAAACCCCTCCCCCATTTCCTAGACCAAAAAAATGAAAATGAATTATATAAGAGAAGTGGGACAGATTGTGTGCGTGTATCACAAATAAAATAGCAAGTAGACAAATTGAAGTTAAAACCTATTATTTTCCCGCTTGCTTCCCTCTTCGAATTCGTTAATCAACTTATTTCATATCTCTATATATCTATAAGTTTGTTTGATATCTCAAAAAAGTGTTGGCTGTCTCTTCCCCCGCCAATTCCCATGCCTGTATTTTTTGGATCTAATCAGCCTCTAAATGTATCCGTTCACTTTAACTTTAAACAAGTAACATGCGTAATAACAGAGGGGGAAGCCGCTCCGGACCCCCCCCCCGCCCCAAGATTTGTCAGAGGTTTGGTCCAATTGTCAAAAAAATATTCTGCTACCATCGGTCGCTAGTCAATCATTTCTTTATACTTTAAATTGTATCACTAATATAATACATATATATGTAATTAGTTAAACAAGTCAAATTTAAAACTGTCCAAAATTTTCCAGCTCGCTTCGCTCGCCGAATTTGTTGAGAAATTTATTTCAAATATTAAAGAAATTATATAATTTTAGTAGATATCTTTTTAAAAAATTGAAAATTTCGACTCGAACCGGGCGCCAATCATTCTCTGCACTTCAAATTGTATCACAAACAAAATGGAAAGATATACATATCAAAGTCAAAACTGTCGTTCGCCCAATTTGTTAAGCAATTTATTTCATATATTTAATATCATTTTATTTGATATCAAAAAAGCAAGAAATTCGGCTCGCTTGTGATTAGATTGGGGGGGGGGGGGGACGTTAGCCATGGTTTTAATTAAATAAAAAAAAAAAGATTTTCTTGATCCGCCTATGTGCGGATAAGTGGATGTTCCACTGAGCTCTTAATTCTTACGCCAATTGACTATGAAACAACTTCGATTTTTCATTCAGTTTCGAAAAGAGCCATAGTTTCTGTGAAGTAGATCTAATCCATGTTCTACAAAATATGTGATAAAATATAACGCAAAGCGAGTACACAAATAAATCAGTTGTTTTTCTTTAACACGAAAAAGCAGTCCATGCATTGTTGATATTTCAATAAGATCTATAGATATACCTTACAGATAAGTGTTTTAGTTCTTAAAGGTTTACTCCTCTTTCTGATTTTTCCTTTTCTTTCTTGGAGAGGGTTGGTGGTGTTTGAAACATCGCCTCTGATACAAAAATCTTACCATGATAAAAACCAGGTAGATAAGCGGCCTTCATGAAAATGTATGTTAAATAGAATGGATATTAAAGTTCTATATTTCTACAATTGTGTAGGACTGTAACGGTCATATGATCGTCTGTTTCATATGATACGTATATATCTTTATCTATACAAAGTGTACTATAGGCCTTTATTACTAACACATATAAATACAGCAGACTTATTGTTTATGGGGAATAGAAATGAAGAGCTGAATAGATAGATATGGGCGATTTGCTGAGGTCTGTATTAAGTGACTCCCTGGCTAATGTGGCCATATTTATGTCCATTGGACAGTCAATTAAGACAGTCTCGAATTTAACTCAGTACGGAAGTATATAGGAGACATGCGGAATTTTTATTTTTATCTCGAGCGCACGGTGGCCGAGTGGTTAGCGTGTTCGACTTCCAGTCGAGAGGCCAGGGGTTCGATTCCCGCAGACGCCACTCCGCGGTTGGCCGTCCCTGTCTTTCGGATGAGACAGTAAAAACCGAGATCCCGTGTCACAGAGGTGTTGGCACGTTAAAGAACCCTCCCTGCTCTACGGTCATAAGTGCCGAACACAGGCAAAATTTGTCGCCCTTCACCGGCACACGGTGACGTCTCCATGTGAGTGAAATATTCTTGAGTGGGACGTTAAACAACAACAAAACAAACAAAAAAATCTCGAGCGCACGTGCCCAAGACCGTATTATGTCGTGTCCACGACTTAAATAGCCAATAGCAAACATTTCCCAGACTCAAGAATAATTCTAGAAGTGAAAGAGCTGAAATCTGAGAGTAAAAGTAGTAAGTTCTATAATTATCAACACTCATCATGGGCGGATCAAGATTTTTTTTAGGCCTGATGAAAATATTAGTATTCCTTCCTTTTGGTTGAATTTGGTCAAATATGATCGTAGCAACCCGTTACAGATAGCTTAGATATGACAGTGCATTCATCGTAAGGTAGACCAGTTCATCGTGGAAGAATGGCGCTGTAGAATTTGGTTGGCTAGTTGATTTCATTTTGTACACTTAGACGCATTTAGTAAACAATTGTCGTACACGAGATAACGACGAAATGGTGTACAAATCGATATAACTAAGCGATTTACACATTAAAGATGATCAAATCAACGTTTAAATGTCCGTAATGGACATGTTTTGTCCGCGTAATTCGCCCTACCTTCAACGCATCGGCCATGTATGTTGGCATGGCCGGAAATGAATACGACCCGTAATTTTGATTTTTTTTAAACGACGATATTTATATATTGCGTGCAAATTTTCGTATTTTATCAGCTACATCCTCTAATTACAATGTATATTCTAGTGCAAATATGACATTTCAATTTTCATAATTCTGTGAAGATGAAAATTGAATCCAAATGTATCTTTAACGTTCCACTCAAGAATCGTATCCCGGCGAAGGGCTACAAATTTTGACAGGCTGTGTTTGGCACTTTTGACCGTAGAGTAGGGAGGACTCTTTAACGGACCGACGTCTCCATTTCAGTTAAAGATTATTGAGTGGGACGTTAAACAACAATGTAACCAAAAACCCTTTTACAAACCCCGATTTTAGAATAATTATAACAGAATAAAGTTATCGCTAATCCCACGGATAAAGGGCATGTTCCATTTGGTCGGTACACGTGTGATTTATCTAGAGATAATATACACTTTGTTGTTGTTGTATTGTTGTTTAACGTCCCGCTCAAGAATATTTCACTCATATGGAGACGTCACCGTGTGCCGATGAAGGGCGACAAATTATGCCTATGCTCGGCACTTATGGCCGTAGAGCAGGGAGGGTTCTTTAACGTGTCAACACCTACTGTGACACGGGACATCGGTTTGTACTGTCTCATCCGAAAGACAGGGACGGCCAACCGCAGAGTGGCGCTACGCGGATTCGAACCCCGGACCCTCCGATTCGAAGTCGAACACGCTAACCACTCAGCCACGGATGCCCAATATACACTTCAAGTTATTATAACTATCTTAAACGATCAATTGCGCTACATAGAATGTTTACACAATCTTTTCTTGCACAATGTACCTGTCACCCCAGTACACTATCATACCATGTGCAGTTCGTTGAATAGATACGCATTTCTGAATATATATGTGTGATTTGGTCTAAATATAACGACAGTTGCACCGGTCCTTAGTTCGGAATGTTATTTAAACACAGTTTATGCAAGTTTCAGATAGTGCAAAGAAATTATATATTTTAATCCTGAATGCCTATAATATGCAACAAACTAGATCATTCTGTGTTTAATAGTAATTCTATATAAATAAAGTGGTATTGGGTCATCTATATGGCGGACAGTGATGTAAGCATTCCAAAACAAACCTTTATAGATTACAGCCAGGTAAGTGGGTGGTTATTGGCCGACACAACTCAAACCGTGGTGTACCTGTGTACAAATTAAGTATATATTAACTTGGACTCCTTAAAACACTGACTGAAAAAGAAAACTGAGAAGAAAAACAATCGCCAGAGTTAATATCTTAGCTACAGTTATAAATTCTGCATCAAATTGAAATTCAAAAGGACGTCAATTCTTTGCCTACAAAGCTAGATATACGAAAGATCAAGATTCGACTTCAGTTGTAGTTTGAAATTTTCACGACTTCGATTCGCGCTGCCAAAGGTAATCTCTCTCTCTCTCTCTCTCTCTCTCTCTCTCTCGTGAGGAGTTTTAGTGTAAATGTAAATGCTTACGAATGCATTTTATAATGGCTGTATGTAAGTCAGGTTTGTACAGCGCGCTGCTCAAAAACATACTATGTTCAAGCCCACACTTCCACTGGCCGCAAACTACGTGACAGACCGTGTTGTTGTTGCGTTGTTGTTTAACATCCCTCTCAAGAATATTTTACTCATTTGGAGACGTCACCGTGTGGCGGTGAAGGGCGACAAATTTTGCTTGTGCTTGGCACTGCTGGCCGTAGAGCACGGGGGGGGGGTTCTTTAACGGTCAGTCTGTGACTTGTCAATGTTCCATGATTCTCTCAGTGATGTTGAACTTTCGTCCGTATATGAGATTAGATGTGACCTAGCTGTTGCCACTCACATTGGCATAGGGGAGGGGGGGGGGGTAACCAAGGTAAAACAAAATGACATCTGTTGTTTGAGATCTGTTTTCCTGTGCGCATTGAGATAGAGAGCAAATCGAAATATGGACAACAATGACTGCTACTGCTTGAGATCTGCTTCCTGTGACATTTGATTATACAATTTACATATACAACTTATTACCTTGGAAAATAGAAAGGGTGTTCTTTAGCGAAAATGAATGGGGAGTATACCTGAATATAAATTGTAAGATAATCGAAATTAGACTGAATAAATATATTTATTAATAATTAAATCGATATATGCTATTAAATATAAAATGAAAAATAAAAAATGAATAAATAAACATACGTAGTTTAATACATAAAAACGGAAAAAGAATAGATGATGATGAGAATGAAAATCCCTTACGTGTATGTCAGACAGTCAGAATTTTACTGGTCGCAGACCAGTGCCCGGCTTAGACCAACACCCGACTATGGCGTATTTTCCTATTTTGTATATTTTGTGACAATATCTTTTTTTGCTTTAATTAAAAAAACTAAACAAAAACTTGTATATCATCTTCAAAAATCTTTGAAAACTGTGTTCTAAATAATCTAATCTAATTCCGCACGCGTAAACCTTGCAGAATGTCGCTTTTAATGATATTATTTATACGACGTAAGAGTTCCGCAAACGTTGCCTAAACTTAGCGTAAAAGGTCCGTTAACGCCACAACTTCATGCTTTGTGAAACAGGTCCCTGGTCTAGCAATTACCGATCGATTGTAATTACCAAACGATCATTGATAGAGGTATAACTAATCAAATGACATTTTGTAAGTTTTCATTTCTATCTATTATCTGCTGATGCAATTGCAACACAATAGATAGAAAGAAAAAAAACCGGCAAAATATCATTAGTCTATTAGTTTAAGTTACTGTATACATCCACCCATGACTGTTTGGTAATTGCTTGGTAAATATTGGCAGTAAACAACTATTAAGACAAATTACCCTTTCTAACAACCCTCCTCCCTCATCTCCTTTTCCGGGCCAGTCTAACCACGACAGAATTATTACAATGTTCTTTTTATTTGCTCAACAATTAAGGGCGTTGTGCCGTAGATGTTATAGCGTGTTCGCCTTCTGATCGTGGTGTCGTGAGTTCGAATCCGAGCCACACTGTTTTGTTGTCCGTCTTTCGGATGAGGCAGTTAAGACCGAGGTCTCGTGTCAGAGTATGGCCGGCACGTTGAAGAACCCTCCCTGCTCTACGGTCATAAGTGCCTAACACTGGCGAAATTTGTCGCCCTTCACCGGCATACGGCGACGTCTCCATGTAATAGAACTACTATCGAGTGGGGCGTTAAACAACATAATAACCAATCCCCCGCCGCCGTCTTCCCCAAGCTGTGCTCGTATAGCCTAACCCATTTCTTTATCGTCTTGCATCTTTATCTAACTTATCTTATCAGGGCTTCGTGATAAACGTACCCTTGACTATTAAATCATCTTTATATTTGTTTTACAATCATTGCCTTATGTTACAGGTACACTGTCCTGCACTTGGTACGTCAAGCTCGACTACATATAACGGATCACTACCGTGTCACTGGCAGTACGTGAATACAATCTTCCATATCTGACAGAACCAGAAAGCGTGAGTTCGACAACAAGTTGCTATTTTCTTTCCTAAAATTGTGAAATTTACATAGAAAATTCATCGTAAGTAAACATTTAAAGGGAGTGTCGCCAAAGGGGCGACTCTTGAAATACAAATTACTTGACATTATTCTGATAGTGCTCTAAATATTTTCATATCTGACCATCATGTTAAGAGTGACAAAACATTGATGGCTTCCTAGAAAACAAGTACATCAGTAGATAATACATGAATCTTATGTCTCATTGAGGATCAATAGCCGTATTTGTTGAAATGCTACATAATGTCCTGCCTCGAGAATCCTGTATTTATACACATACCAGTTAACTCACTCTCCTTAAAATCGATCCTCATATTACCCCCCCCCCCTAATTGGATTGATGTAGACTATAGGGAATGCCAGAAAACGGTCTTTCATCCAATTCCATGACTTACAATCTCTTAATTGCTGCCATTGAAAGATTTATGATTTACCCCAAATGTGTTGATGTAACTCTGGCATGTCCATATTTATAAGATTTATATCACTATTGAATAATCAGAACTAATGATTTAACATTCCGTATGTTGGTATTTGTAGGTAGACCTACGTACAGTACACAAGTTATTTTGCACCACAGTTTGATAGGATAGAACCAGTTTTGAAGTTAGAGAAGAAAAAGAGAAGAAATGGCTACCTCCCATGTACAATTTGCTCAGAAAAAGGTGGAAATTCAATGTGATCTCTGTGATTCTTATGACAATGTCAATTCTTTTTGTAGAGAGTGCACATTTAACATTTGTGATAGTTGCATAAAATCACATTATCGGTTAAATAAAAACCACACAGTGGTCCCTGTTTTTGAAGGAATTTTAGAAAAGCATTACATTGCCAAATGCTCATACCATAATGAAAAATTCAAATTTTTTTGTGAGAAATGTAAAAAAAATATTTGTGAAGAATGTATTACAACTAATCATAGGGGCCATAATGTTGAAAAGGTAAATATTCATGCAAAAAAAAAACTGAAACAAACTTTTGCCAATGACCTAGATGTTAAGAAAAGACAAGTCACCAAAATCAGGGAAAATTTAGACATTTTAACCCAATATGAATTAGATATAAAAAACCAAGCAAAAACCCTAGTAGATACAGTCCGATCAGAAACCAACAGAAAGAAGAAATTGCTAGATGAAGAAGAGAACAAAATTGTTAAAAGTATTAATCAAGATGAAAAAAGTGCCGTAGAAAAATTGAGAGCTCAGTATAAACAACTACAGGATCTTGATAGTGAAATTAATAACTTTATTAAAGCTGTAAATAATGAATTCTCCCGCGTCCCCGACACGGCACTTCTCCAGTTTGTCAATGACAATGAAAGTAAAATGGCGACCAACCCGGCAAATTTAGATTTTGACCTCCCAAATCTCCCTGTATTTACTCCCTCCAACTTTGACAAAGAAAGCGATTTACTCGGATCCTTAAATAGCATCCCACCGGCTAAGCTAAAAATAGCATTTGAAACATCACGCCATAGTTTATTAGGTACACAACAGTCCGCCCCAGCAGATCCATCTATCGGTGTTGCCTCAACCCCTGTAGTTAAAACAACACCACGTGTAGATCCGTCCCCGTCACTAATACAACAGTTGCATCTCATCAGTGAATTCAGTCCTACATGTGACTTTGTCGTCAGCATTTGTGCTGCAGACGACGGCTTGTTGTGGGTGGGTACAGGGGAGAGGCCGTGGCCGCGACTGTTACTGATAAATGAAAAGGGGGAAGAACAGAAGAGAGTAGACATGGCAGGTCAGCCATACTACACGTGTGTTACCAGAAGTGGTGACGTCCTCGTGTCTACAATAGGTCAGTCCATATACAAAGTGACCAGACAAGGTCAGGTGAGTACATTTGTGGATGTATCACCAGGTGACGTGTGGGGTATAACAGCCACACAAGATGGCGATGTATTCGCCTGTCTATATACGGGTTCGGCTTACAAAGTTAAGAAGTTTTCCTCCGAGGGGAAATTTGTATTTGAGTTAGACTCCGGCATGTTTACGGCTGGTAATTGTCTGAGGTATGTTCACGCTGTGAGCGGTGACACGGTCTGTATACAGGACGGTCACCCTGACCATAACGAGGTGTGTAACCTGGTGATGGTGACCGCTGCTGGTCAAATCGTCTCACGTGTCACACGGACAGGGGAACTTCGGGAAGACACGTGGGATATAGTGTGGGACAAGTACGGCAACATGCTGACTGGTACACGGGGAGATGAGTACATACACGTGTTTAGTGAGGAGGGTAGGTGCATGCAAAGTTATAAAATGGAGGGATCTAGAGAGATGTTAGCATTGTGTCTGGGGAAGGGTAGTGTCTTGTGGATAGGGACTTCGTCAGGGGAAGTGATAACAGCCAGGTATCTGAAGTAAACTACACACGTGTACACATCTACTCTGGCGTATATATGTAGTTGTACCGTGTAATAATTATACATTGTATGTAGCACTCCTGATATTTGAAAGTTAATAATTAATGAACTCTGATGTGGCCCATTTTAACTTCACCCAGTGTCTTCATCATGTAACAGTGAGGTGGCCATTTTGGATTTGACAGTTGTGCATTTGCCTTTGTGTTTGACACAATTCATTGTTTATTTTGTAAGAATGTATCTATAGATAGAGATTTAAGTTAATTAAATGCATTTAATTTCTTCATTTTTGTGTTTTCTTGTGAAGTTTTAAGTATTTAATGTCAGACAGATGTGATGATTGAGTAAATCAAACACAACATGCAATGTACAATTGAAATGTACTATGTATTTATGATTGTACATGTATTAGTGAAGTCACCCTGAACTCAGAAAAGTGTTAGCCAAAATTTAGCCAATTAAGATGATTTTTTGAGCTAATTGATATTTTATTTACCCAGCTATGAAAAGAAAATACATGCATATCGATATGTGAAATATTTTGATATTTTTCATAATAGCCCCAGTGGATGTTTTGATTTTATTTTTTCAGGCATATATTTAACAATTCTGATTGAACTTTGGTGCATCTATATAGTAGACCAGCCACAAGAACACATTTTGTTCTATTTATCAATAGCTCTACTCGACTTTGCATAACTTTTATGAAATTATAGATATGCAATGGAATGCCAATTCAAAAAGACGTGTTACAGCATAATAATGTTTTGCAAGTACATACTTTGTTATTTGATTGTTAGATACCGTAGTTTGAATTTGATGTAAAAAGTTTAAGACGTCTATTTTACTGCGTGTGTGAATACAGATACCCGGCAAGACTAATGAATATTTTTGTTAGTTGTGCTATAGACACTCATGACCATAGAGCAGAGAGAGTTCTTATACGTGCCGACACCTAAGTAATGAGACACAGGAACTTTAGTTTATTTTCACTATTTCATCTGAAAGACGGGGAAATCCAATTGCAATGTGCGTGGCTGGGGTTCGAACCGACAAGCTCGCAATCAGAAGGTCAACATACTTACTGCTAGGTCACAGTGTTTCCTAGTATTTTCCATATTATCTGTACGGTGACCTGAAAATTTATTTTACATATTATCTATAGTTTATATCTAGGTCACTCTGTTCTTGTTATTTCTATTATCTTTAATTGATTGTATTAAACTTTTGGATTCATATTTTTGTCCTTGTCTAGGGTAGATGAAAATTGTTACTTTGAATATGCATGTATTTTGTAGTTGCTAAACTGATTTGTTCATTGTATCCTAAAGTAATAAAGGAAAAAAAAGAGGAATCATCAAAAAGAGGTTCCCAAAATGGTTCTGTGGTCTCTCTGTGCAGAATTACTTGCCATTGAGTCTGTGGATAGCCATTCTGGTGATGCTCAATATCAGCTTTGAGATAACAAGTTATAAACGGTAGGGTTCATCAGCAGTACAATAAAAAGGTAACAAACAGTGATCGATCTCATAATTCCTACAAGAAATACAAAACAAAGAGTTGGGCAAACATGGACTCTTGGATTCACCAGTGGTGGGATCAGGTGTCTAGGAGGAGTTAGCATCCCCTGTTGACCGGTCACAACTTCCGTCAGCCCTATGTCATGATCAGGTTAATGGAGTAATCCGTAGTCAAAATCATTTTGTCTAACAACTGCTATGAAACATGTCAGTCAGTATTCGACGCGATGACAGGCGGTATCGGCAAACCAAATCAATTGCCATCACTTGGCAGGGACATTGGCGTTAACTTTGTTGCAAAAATCTTCTGAAACCATAGGGGTATTTTGAGCCAAAAATGGCCTGATTGGTCCTTGGGTGGCCCCCTTTCAAAGTTAAAAAGCCCCACCCACCAACCAAGATGGCTGTCATTACTCAAATAAACATTTCTTCAAATAGCTAAAACTTCTTTATCTAAAGGGTATCTTCAAATTTGGTATGTATAACTGCAGTTATGAGCTTGATAATACATATTACAGGTTTTTAAATGAAAATTAAACTTTTTGCTAATTCTGACATATTTTAGGCAAATTAGGCATAACTATGCAAAATATATTCAAAACTATTCTTGTCAGAAAGTAAAAGCCCAATAACTATGAAACTTTGTCTGATCAGTCCTCAGGTGGTCCCCTCTCAAAATTGTGTCCAGCATCCCCACCCACCATCCAAGATGGCCGCCTTTTCTAAAAATGGAAAGTTCTTCAAATGGCTATAACTTCTTTATTTAAAGTCAGAATGTCTTTAAATTTAGTATGTTTAACTGAAGTTATGAGCTTTTGAATACATGTACATGTATATATTACGGCATTTTAATGAATATTGAACCTTTGTGAGTTTAGACAAATTTATGGAAATTAGGTTTGCGTGAATATGCATAAAAATATTCAAAATCATAAGAAAATGTGCCTTATTAGTCATTGAAAATTCTGTAGAATTTTTCAACAACTTCTGTTAGTGGTCCTAGGTTTCCCAGGTTAGCGTTTCAGGCTCTTTAGAGCCTCTAGTTACTTTATGTTAAAATCAGGAATCATCAGGACGGGATTACCATAATGGTCCTGTGGTCTCCCTGTGCAAAATTAATTGCCATTGAGTCTGTGGACCGCCATTCTGGTAATACTCAATAACAGCTTTTATAAATAACAACTTACAAGTGTTTCAGAGACTGTAGTTCGTCAACAATGCAACATCTATAACAAAGATATATGACCCACAGTCCAAGTCTATAGCCATTTATGTAAGTGTACATGTTAATGTATGTTTATAGGTAATACTAGACACATTTCCTATTTAAATTGAGGGCCTTCAAATCCAGAGCTCCAGGGTTCGAATTAAGTCACGGCTGGATTGGCTGTTCCTTTCTTTCTGATGGTATGGAAAAACCTGAAGTCACTTGTCACAGTATGTGTTGGTACATTAAAGAACCCTCCCAGCTCTATGGCCACAAGTGTCGAGCATAGGCAAAATATGTCGCCCTTCACAGGCACATATTGATGTCTTCATGTAAGTCAAAATTTCTTGAGCTGGACATTTAACATTAATATAACCTACAACACAAGTTTTAGGTAACTTGAGCTCGAGACTGAAAGTCAATACAGGGATTCTGAAGTAACTCGGGAAGCTTCTTACGATCCTAATCCGTACGGCAATGTCTACAGTGGGTACATTTTGATATTTCTCTTATCACATTTTGAAAATCAAAGATATTAATTTAAATTTAAACTTAGCTTAAACTCACCTGTTGAATATTACAACGTAGGAGTTTATTTCACATGTGATCAAAATGTATGAAAACTCCAGTGGCTCCATAGGACAATGCTCATTTAGACCTCCATCGGGAATTACGATAGACTTACAGTATCATTACTGTAAAGTCTACCCTGACTTTTATGAAATATTCCTTCAAATTTCAATAAAACTTCGCCTCAAATTCTTATAATTACACTTTTGAATCCAAGCCGTTTGCAAAATTGTGCCCCCTTCCTTCAAATCCTGGATCCGCGCCTGGATTAGGTCATGTAGATAAAAGCGATTTTACGCATGACATTGTTGTCAAGATGCATTCAAATAGAGAGCTTCCAGGTGGGGATGCCCCCACCAACCCCACGGCTTTAACTTATGGCCTGAAAATGGAATTTTCTTGACAAAATTTGGTCATAATAAAGCGTTACAATTTATGAGTTCTGTGACTTGAGACGGCACAGACCGATCCTGCCTCGACTAAAATATTTACCATCCTCCTCATCCCCAACCCCTGTTGTTTCGTTGTTGTTCAACGTCCCACTTAAGAATATGTCACTCATATGGAGACGTCACCGTGTGCCGGTGAAGGGCGACAAATTTTGGTTGTGCTCGGCACTGCTGGCCGTAGATCAGGGAGGGTTCTTTAACGTGCCAACACCTACTGTGACACGGGATCTCGGTTTTTACTCTCTCGTCTAAAAGACAGGGCCCAAACCCCTGCATCCAACCCTTAATATTTAATCCAGAAAAAAGTTCTTCTGAAAGAAAAGATGCCCCGGTACATGCATGGAATACAATGCAACCACGAAGTTTTAAATACAGGACCCATTGTGTTTTATGGATATATTTACATGTGTATATACAAACTTTGCATGTCCGGATCTAGAGGGGGTCAAGAGGTTCCGGACACACCCCCTCCCCTGTAATTGGAAAAATTATATACCACCATTGGTAAATTATATTAAGATTCTCATTTAAACAAGGTTTGGTTTTTCCTTACCACAAGTTGGCCCCCGGAAGTGTTGGTTCCCTTGCAAAAAATCGTGGATCCATGTATGCAAACTAATTTGTAAGTTCAAATTATTAATTTGTAATCTAAAATTAGTAATTTGTAATTGAAAATTGGTAATTTGTCATTTCAAATCAATAATTTGTAATTTATAATTGCAAATTGATAATTTGTAGTTTTAATTAGTAATTTGTAATTTCAAATTAATAATTTGTAATATCAAAATAGTAATTTGTAATTTCAAATTGATGATTTGTAATTACAAATTAAAAAAAGAAACTGGTGCGACCCTTATAAGCTTCTGTACAGTACAGTTGGACATCCCTGTGTTTTGGATGAGAAGTATAAACAAAGTTCCTGTGTCACAGTAGGTGTTGACACATCAAAGGACCCTCTACAGCCATTAAATGTATTGCCCTTCATCGACACACATTGATGTATCTTTATATGTGAAATATTCTTGAGTTGGACGTTAAACAACTGTAACGACCAAGTGGTCAAGGCACTTATGCTTCAGAAAGATGAACAACATCATATATAAAATATATAAAATTAACGCACACCCGTAGGTTACCGTTTATTGCTGTGCAAATAAATAATATAGGTAAATATCAGGTACAATTACAGTATGACTGACCACATATAAAGTGTGTACAATATATATATGATGACTCTGGATATTCCACCAGGATAACTACAACCAGTTATACTTTAGATATTTATAGAAATTAATTATATTAATTTAACATTAATTATATTGTTATTTAATTTACCCTACAAACCCTTATTGACTTATATTACTCGACTATCTGAAAAATGTATTTATGGTTAAAGGGAAGTGACCCTTACAAGTATACAAGATGAATATCTGGGAGATTCCCGATCGAAGTTTAATCTAATAGTTTAAATGAATCCAGATACCTGGAGAACGCAAGCAGTACTAGAAAAACTAAATTATTATAATCCTATCATTTATATGTTAAATTTTACACGAATAGAAAATATTAAAGTTACTTTACGTAGTACTACTAGTAGTCTAATAAATAAATTTACGCTAGACTTAAATAGAACAGAAAAGTTTCAAAACTTTACAGTACAATTCGGAAATTTACGGAACAAGAATTATAACGTCTGGTCACCACAAAGGCTGTCTCGGGAATCCCCCGAAAAGACGGTTACGACCGGCTTTGTCCCGGCTACACGAGACATTGTCCGGGATACGGACGGGACAACACCGGCGATATGAATGGACCCGGCTCTTTACGTAATGCAACCCGGAAAACCGGTATGCGCTGCAAAGAAACCCCGTTCAAAATAATATCTATATATAAGATCGAAAGATCTATTAACCTAAAACGGTTGCAAAAATATATATTCTAAGGTTAATTAATAAAAAGAATAATGAAATTAATCTCTAAGGTATTTAAAACATTGATTTTCTGAACCCTATGCATCGTCTGCACTCTTACCTAAAATAACCCTTGACCCGGAAGCGTATATGAAAACTCAGGTCAAAAGGTCACAAATGTCAAGCGCATAGTTGACGTCGTAAAGGATTCACAAAGCTCTCAACCGTACGACAATGCAAGAAAACGAATGAAACACAATGGAGACTGAAAACATCATCAGGTATGGTTACTCAAGTAAACCGCTAGGTAAAACAATGCATGAATTTATGTGACAAGTTATAAACAAGCCAAACAAAGACTAAAAATTTACATCATCTCTAGCGCTCCATATTTCTGTCTTAAAATAGCGCACATTCTCTTTCGTACTGTACACATGTTCAGCAACGATTACACTGCAAAATACACAATTCCAGTGGTATTTCTCTACACAACAATACAACCAGCCAACCAACCATGTTGCAGTTGACATTGCAGTCAATATTAGTTATGATCACACAAAATGCTAGCGAATTCAAGCCCAATTTAAGGCTCAAAGTCAGTACAGGGAGTTTGTACTTGAAGTAACTTGGGTAGCTTTAAATTATCCTTTTCTGTATGGCGTTGTCCTTTGTGAGTAATTTTTTTACGATTCAAAAATTACAAATATTCATTTTAATTTTAACAATTGTTAGAACTAATTTCACATGGGCTAAAGAATTAAAAAATATAAATTTAAAAAATCTGAAAATAAACATTTTCAATGACAATCTAAGTATAATTGACCAGTGGTGGTAGTTTATCCGGTATTTTGCAAATCATAGTTAGCCTCTTGTATTTATCTCTTTCGTTCAAGACAAGAATCAGTAGCAAAGACGAGACAAATGTTCTCTCCATCATCAACAGACGTCATGCAAATGGGGTAGCCCGGTTTGTTAAAAATATAATGCTTTTCGTGGTGCAAAATTTCTTGCTAATTCGAGAATTGCAGGACAAAGTTTGTGATTTAAACGTAAATGTATAACGCCAAAGATATTTTTATTTCTATTTATTGATTGCATGATCTTTATTAAAGATTTGGATGTTAATCTAGTTTTAGAGATAAAACCATGTTTAAGGTTTTAGTAAACGGGAAATTGTTATAACCAATCAGGTCACTCAAGTTTTTCTTCACAACTTTTTCTATTACTCATGCTAAATGTACTCGGTTAACCTATGGTTCTTCAGGAGTGAACTTCTGAAATCAGCCATTATAAAATTTGAATTTGACCATGGAGACATCAATTTGATCCTAACCTGAGCAGAGCAACATTAGCAAATATAGCTCATCTTACCTGTTACCGATATGCATTATAAATGACTGATAACAACACGACTTCATCACTCTCTATTATAGAATTTCAGTCATGGTTCTTTTTAAGTTTAACAAAGCTTTATAAGTTTTTCTGTTATGAATATGCAGGATAATTGTCCCCATATAGCCCTTTTTATTCATATTAACTGCAAAAAGAATAAAAAAGAAATTATACCGAAATCAAAGGTGTATAAGATCTTTTTCCCTTTCTTTGTGGTTTTTGTTCGTAAGGGGATGTGAGAACCGTAAAGTACATAAATGTTCTCTCATTGACAATATGATAGTTTCTGATTAAAATACAAAGATCTACCCATGATTTTATCATAACGCCTTTATACCGTTATATTCGTATCAGTACGTGCTTTTGGCCACAATCAGGCACCCAGAACTTCAATTTTAGATGGCAACACTTATCTATAATTAATCAATAAATATCTTTGCTACCTGCTTTTTACTACTTATACTTTGATACAATCTGAAAACAGGGGGTATAGTATCTTCCATTTTTGGGACACATCCTTATATAGTTGAGTAAGAAATAGGTTAGGTCACTTAAATACGAAAAACATGTCCCTCAAGAGGAGGTTTTAAAATTGTTTGAACCTATCGCTGAGAGCAATGGTATGAACAAATCTTATTCCAAGATTCGAAACACGAGTAACACGATGCCGCACGCGGAGCAGGAGTTCCCCGCCCTTCCGAAGCACCCCCCTCCCCTGCTCTCGTTGAGGTTCGTATTAATTCAGTTTTATATGTGTTATTGTGTAGAATACTGTATGCAGTACTGTCTCTCTTTTTTGTGGCCATGTTGTCTGTTTTTCGATTTTTGAATTCGTCTTTGGTATCCTCAAAAATCTCTCTTTATCGTATCTCTAGGTTTTAAGTAGTTTGAGGCATATATCAAAGTCAATATCCCTGAAATTTGTTTATAAGAGGAAGGGAGGGAGGGTGATTAGGAACAGAACAATACGTTCACAATGAGACTGGGACTCTACACCATTGTTGTTGTTGGTGCGTTGTTGTTTAACGTCCCACTCAAGAATATTTCACTCATATGAAGACGTCACCCTTTGCGGGGAAAGGCCACAAATTTTGCCTGTGCTCGGCACTGCTGGCCGTAGAGCAGGGAGGGTTCTTTAACATGCCAACACCTACTATGACACGGGACCTCAGTTTTTACCGGCTCATCCGAAAGACAGGGACGGCCAATCGCGCAATTTTGCGGGAATCGAACCCCGGACCCCTTGGCTCGAAGTCACACACGCTAACCACTCGGCCACGTCTTCGCCATTAAAATGTCAAGATCCACCAAATATTTTAACAGAATGTATTAAAATACCGACCTTGTACATGTTTTTAACAACGAACTAGCATTCCCTTCTTCAATATAAAGCAAAGACAGAAATCGATTTTTCGTTTATGTTTTCAATAAAAACCTATCTTTCCTGTTTCGTTTGTACTTTAATATATGGCGTGATAGACCTTTAAAGATTAAATACAATCTGATAACAGAGGGTATATTCTCTTCCTGATTTACAATACGTGCTTTTAAAATATAAAGTATGGGCAATGTACTTTATATGCTAAATATCTATGTAGACGAGTTTTCAAGTTACGTTTTTGAATTATTAGTGAGATCGATACCATAAACAAATCAATCAATAAGTGGCTATTTGATAATACTTTAAATATTACGCAGATGTGCCAAATTTGATCAAAACCGATCACATTAAGCAAGCGTAGTTTTGGTAACTCATAAATTCAAACTATATGATGGATAGGGGTAGAAAGGATCAAGGAAAACAAATATAC
>JACSZP010010020.1:0-12262 GCA_016161895.1 Pinna nobilis
CAACTCCTGCTCCACGCGTGGCACCCGTCGTGTCACACATTTTCGAATTTTAATAAATTTGATTTTAGCCATGGGTCCATGGTACGTATGACCGTTTTCGGGCGACACTAATTCTTCCCTGACACCTAATACCGCCTGGATTATCATAGGTATATGTTTGTTCTATGTTCACCAGACTTGTACCCTGTTGTTGAAGAACAGTGACTCGGCACATGTCACTAACTTCTATTGAAATGTAGCAAATTTATACCATGAGACTTCCCCTTTTAAATTTACAGAAAAGGATAATTGACGTATAGGAAACTTTTTCAAAATGAAAAAAACCAACAGATTTTACACTTGCGGCATACCGTTTTCTAACTCAACATGTTTGATGTTACACATATAACATCTACATGATGTATACGATTTATCTCCCTTAAGTTGTTAAATTTCTAATCAAGGTAAAACTGAACCAGAGTTTTCACCTATGAGAGCCAGGGTAATCCAGATGTTTCATCTATCCAGGCAATGTTCTTGTGGAATGAAAGCGTCTGGATAAAAGAGGCTTCAGTGCATACTGGTAATTTGAAGCTGATATAAGAGAGACTGACTAGAGTTTCATTTCTGGCAAATTAATTCCTGGGATTACTCTTTCTCTAATGACTTTTCTAGTAAGCTTGATTGAGGGATGATTTCAAAAGCAGGGAATACATTGCACAAAAATGACAAACTAAGTAGGATTTTAATACTTTTAATTATCCACTCATTACCCTATTAAAATAAAAAATTCATATTTAGAAGTGATAAATAATACAGTCTAACCTGTTTTAAGAGACCGTCCAAGGGAAAGAGCAAAACGGATCACATATGACAGGTGGTCTCTTAATTCAGGTGAATTATATAGTAAAACGCCAACTTTGGAGCCAGACATTTAGGTCACATAAGGCAGGTAATCCTTTAATTCAGTGGGTTGCAAAGGCAGGTTGGACGTGTACAAATGGATGTGCATTGATTCTAAGATGCAAAAATGCTGTTTTTCGGGGGTTTTTTACACTCAGATATGATATACATGTACATGTGATGTAGTTTTTAGGTTACAGTAAAACCCTGTCAATTCGGACAGAGAAGTACATTGTGACTTTTTAACATTCACCCTAATCCGTATTCAGTTTTAAATAATACAATCACGGAGATACTTCCTCCTTAAAATAACCTGTATAAACACGTTTTTCTGTCTAGTACATGTTTTTTTTTATAAACGTTGCCTTTTTTTTTTCAACCAGAATACTAGATGTATCTTCAGTCATGGTAAAAGTCAAATTGTTTCCCAAATGTGAAATTCGAATAAACCTTTATAATGACCAAAAACAATCTCAAAATTCAGTTCTCCAAATTTTTGATCCGGTGAGCGAATTGCCTGATAATTAGCGTCCGGATGAACGAAGCCCGCCAATAAACTGATGCACACATTCTTTTCTATAATATTAATATAAAATATCACATTCATACGGGAACAAGAAATATTACGAATGTGAATATAAAGTGATCATATTTTCACATTATCACACTGTCTGAGATCAGTCATGTTAATTATGTTGAGAATAACGTTTGCTTCGTGAAAATGAGTAAGCGCATGATCGGCGTTCTGTTGATCAACTACAGATTACCATTATCAGTGTAGGCATAACATAATTATCCACAACGGAGGTTCTTAGAAACACTTATCCGTCTTTGGAAAATCAAGTTTATATCAAAGTATTTTCAACATTGATGAAATAATCACAATCCACGACACTGACAATACTGTTGATCCCGTGTTCCCTCTTTGAGCGTAGAGAATTTGGTCAGAATCTTCACAAACATCTGAAACTATATGAAATCAACATCTGAAAACATAGTATCTGCATCTTTGGAAATATCAAGGTATAATATAAGGGCATATATAATATCAAGTAAATGTATAGTACTAAATAAGTTAACATGGAATGTAAGCGACTGATATGATATGCCAACAAGAACCGTTGACTCCTTCCAGAAACCTGGTCCCACCCCGTTAGAGATGTGCAAATATTGTCCACGTTGAGATCAATATTATTCTTCATTTCCCGTCCTATACTCGTTAGGACGCGGGGCTGTGAGTGTCCCTCGCTACTTCTATTTATTTAAAGAAATTTTATTCTTCAGGTTTGTATAACTCATTATTGTTAAATAACATACACCTTTAAAAATACATTCTCTCATTAATAGGGGTATTAAAATAATTTTGCATTTGGCACATCCTTAGATATACCATGCTTCACATTACAAAATACGATCAATTTCACCCATCTGAATGACTTAACATGGACTTGATTTGTCATGTGGTAATTCTTTTGAAGTCCAGCATGTATAAAGTACTAATGATCTTGAGTTTGTGGATTCGGATAAAGGATGTGGGCGCGACTGGCATTTCCTTTTCCTCGAATGAGACAGCATTACCAAGGTCCTGTGTCACAGTAGGTTTCGACACGTTAATGATTCCCAGAGCTAAAGTACCATAAGTGCCGAGCATAGGTCAAATTTGTCGTCCTTCACCGTCATTTCTACCGTATCCGTCAGAAGATTCTTGAGTTGGACGTTCAACAACAATACAAAACAAAAATGTACTCACTACTAATATTGAATATCACTGAACACGAGCCCATTATATTTTGTGCTTCATATCTATACTCTCCGATGTCCTCTGTAGTAAACTGAGATATGTGAAACTGAAATACATGGCGATCCCAATCAGAACTCAAGGATGTACTCTCGTCGGGACCAGAGTCCGAACTCTCAATACCCGTATGTTCTTCTTTTACTAACACTATTTCCGTGCCATTCTGGAGTCGCCTGTACCATGTTATATTAGGACTAGGGAAACCTGAAATAGTACACAAGGTAAACTACTGGTCCTTAAACGATTAAATGAAGGAGATACACAATTCTGGAAAGACCCTGAAATAATTCAAAGTAAAACAGTTGTATGATGTATAATTTTCAGTAATCTTATAGTTTGACAATCATTAACTTAAGCTTCATAGACACAAAACATCAAAGTTTTTTATTTTTTAAACAGTATAAAACGTTTGGGCACTTCTGTGCAGTGCATTTGTCAAACGCTGGATCTGGTCAATTCGAATCAAGAATTTGAGAAGGCATGGGAACATATCTATATTGTTTTGAAAGTATGCAAATTTAAACTTTCTTTTCATGGTACATTGCATGAGTTTCAATAAAATACACACAAAAAATGAATACCTTTTTGAACATACTACATATATAAGAACATTCAGAGAATTTTTTAGGATACATATTCAGGGCTCCGTGTTTGCCAAACTCCTTATTTTGCATTCCTTATAGGAATTATGAAATCGATTACTGTTCGTTACCTTTACCATTTCATATAATGTTAAACTATATCAATTGACATCAGACAGTATGCATGTTTATGCATACAGGACAAACAATGACCTTTGATAACATAGCCATGAGATTAGGTGCCATCGAGTGATTGGCATCGTCTAACGACCAGTTTTATCTGTCGTAATTTTTATATCAAACTCAATCGAAATAAAGGAGAAATAAATTCTTGTCAAAATAGCCAGAATTATTTTTTAAATAAAGCTACTGAATAAGTACCTCAACATTTTCATTAAGAGAGATATTAAGAATACAATAAAGGTCATTATTGTCGACCCGTAAAACTCGTAAAATGTTGGAAGTAATCCGAACGGTAAATAGAGTTCTAGTATCACAGTGACAACATATTGATAAGCAATTTTATTCTGTATGTAAAATATTCATATCTACATCATGCCTTAACACATCAGATCATTTATGATATATGACAATATATACAGGCAAAAAAAAACGGATACTGCTTCTCAAGGTCGCAAGTATCGTAAGGTCGTCGTACAACTTTGTTGTAAATTTCCATTTTTAAATTCCAGAAACTTCGTTGGTTTTTATTATCATTATTTAAAGTCAGATAGTGAGAGAAAAAGAGAATAGGCATGGTAAACATTATCCATTGATATGTCGGTCATCATTTTAACAGTTTATCCATTTGTATGATATAAAAAATGAAGCAGTGACGTACCTGACACAATAAATTCAATAGTTAATGCCTTGTAACTGTACTTGAAGCAGTTGTTATTTGACAAGATCGGTTCCTGACATTTGGTCGATCCGTACACTCCGATAAAAATGGAGCGACTAGATGGTTTTCCGAGCCCGTTATTTCCTGTACATGTATAGTATCCTGATGTGTTTCCGGTTACGTTCTTCAATTCTATTTCTGATATCTATATACGACGAAAGAAGTGTGGGAATTTTAAGAATGTTTGTTTACATATCTTAACGTTACATATTATATATCAGATTACAACAATATTTGCTTATCTTGAAATAAAGTAATGAGTGCATTTGTTAACTTCCGGTGCACCAAGGTAAACAGTAGAAATATAATTATTTTCTCTATTAAGTGTCATTGACTAATCTGTTCTGCAGATTCAATTACTGTACATAATGCATTGGAAGACAATATAGCTATTCCATCTCAATAAAACCGAGAAAAGTAGCCTGGCAAGAAACGTCTTCTCATCTTAGGTTGATAATATCAATTAAATGTGTGTACATGTTAAACGAAATATACTTTAGCCAATATTTTCTATACATCAAAAATATTCAACCCTTAAAAATACTCGCACATTTAGCCGTGAAAGACAATGTTTATCAGTGAAAAGATAACTCGGACTCTTTCCCTAGGGAAAGACAGCTCGCGCTATGACGTCACATATATACATTTAATGACAGAACGTTATACAAAGTTCTGTGTGTACATACATTCTAATCGTGGAAATGTGGGATAAAAAGAATCAAACATGGGTGTACTGAGTGGGAAAGGAAATCTAAACCCTCGTGGTAAAACTTAGAAAGGCCAATCCTCGGGAAACCATCGGACTGGACAAGACATTCTTACCATTCGGGTTGAGATTCCCCTGTCCACTCTTCACATCCATGTAAGATTCTATTGTTCCTTTCGATATAAATAATGTTATTTCCTGTTTTGTTGGAAAATGCATGTGAAACGACAACTCTGTCTTCCCATAGGTTCATTGGTAATGACGTTACAGGCGCAAATCTGAACACGTGTTGTATAAGCTTCATGTGTTGTATTAGTTAAAGTGCGGTAGATGATGAAATAGTATCAGTAGTACAAAAAGAGAAAGAAGATAAAGCAATAAAAGAGAAAGAAGATAAAGCAATAGTAGCAGATGCAGCAGTAGCAGAAACAGAAGAAGAAGAAGAAGAAGAAGAAGAAGAAATAGAAGAAGAAGAAGAAGAAGAAGAGGAAGGATAAGAAGAAGGAGGAGGAGGAGGAAATAAAGCAGAGTTTTAGAGATTTTAGAACAGAATTCTAATGATATAGCATAATATATCAACCTGTTCATGCAATAGGAATATTACCTGAAATTACAGGTATCATTTTTATTGTATCAAGATACATACCGCTCGAGATGAATTGCCTATCTCAGTGTTATATTCAGACATCCATTTAATAGTCGGGATCGGCCTTCCAGATGCAAGACATAACAGTTTTATGTTTCTTCCTTTCTGGACATAGTATCTTTCATTTATCCTTTGAATATTATCGCCAGTGACATTAACTTCAGTTACCTTTGGAAATTCTGCGAAAATAAGCTAATATTTGATTTTATGTAAATAATATTGAAAAATAGACAGTTTCAATGATCCCAATGACACAAGTATTGAATGACTGTATTAGCAATTATTTGTTTTCAATACATGCAACTAAAATATCCAAGTTATATTTTAACATGAAAATATTTCAGCAACGACACATCGAAACGGTGTCATATATATATTTTATATATTTCAGCAACGACCTTTCATGGAAAAATCGCGAAAACACGCAAATAATGCTTATGAAATTAGTACACTCTTAACAAGAAAAAAGAGACTTTTCATCTTGCCCTGGTGAAAAAGTTATTTCTTGCTTTTTTTTCTTTTTTCTTTCTTTTTTCTTTTGCTTTATCACGATTTCACCAAGATAGACGTTGCTTAGCGATTAATTGCTCGTATTAATACTGTGAGATCCAGAAATCGAGTCTCAATAGAGGTGAAAATTAATCTAATGTCATAATATGTGCGGGTACGATAAAGATCCTTGACTACCATAATGAAAATAAATGTCTAGCACAGAGTGAAAAAACTATTGCGTTAGATGTTAGAGATAAACAGAATCACAACAATTAAGAACGTTATTATTTACCAAGAAGAGATAAGATTCCATCCCTTTTTGGCCACTCCTTAGTTGGCACGTCATCGGTTTTAAGAATACATCTGTATCTCCCTTCATCTGTCTTACTAGTATCTGCGATTGTTAATTCTGACATAAAATTCTCCCTGTCTCTTCTCTCTTTAACGGTGTATTTTCCCAGGCCCCTTTGTTTTGCGTATGGTAAAATTATCTCCCCTTGACTTATCAGTAATGGTACGTCTGCTTTAATCCATTGAATCTGAAGAGGAAGAAGAAAATGTCAAAAAAAAGTTTGTGACTGCTTTCTGACACAGGTAACCAAATCTACAAGGCAATATATGTATATATCTACTTCACATCGCTAATTTCATTTCCGCAAATTTGTATCAACCTCGGTAAATTCTTATCATGTTTGCCAATGTATATCCGGTGGCGATTACCTGCGTGTATCTTCTGTCGTGGTCCCTCCTGAAAACGGGAACTCCATCCGATTCGTCGCCGTTGAAAGTGTTACAAAGAAGTGAGTCGAAAATGGGAGGTGCAAGGAGAGGGTGACACAAATGTATGAGGACAATATAGAGATTGTTTTGGATCTCTCCGTGTGTCCTTAAGTAACCAGAAGTAAAGATATACAATGTATATTCAAGGTATAATAAAACGTTATTATACATATACACTCTAACCTGCCAAAGCGACCCACTGAATTAATGGAGAACCTGTCTTATGTGACCTAAATGGAAGGTTTCGAAAATAGAATTTTCTTAAATAAATCACCTGAATTAAGAGGCCACCTGTAATATGTGACCCTTTTTGCTCCTTCTCTCAGACGGTCTCTTAAAACGTGTTACACTGTATTTTGATATTTGCTATAGTAAAAAGATACATACTTACGGCGGTAGTAGGCCTTTTATCCTTGTACCTGCATGTCATGGCGACTGGATACCCTGTTGTGTTAGATCGGATGGTCATCTGGTTTATGATGTTAGGCGGAGGTGCATATGCATTGTTCTGTGTAAAAGCTGGAAAACAGACGTAGTTAGAAATGATGCGCAAACTTTTGATAAAATTGAAATTTGTTGACCTTTTTTGGAATGGCGTCCATGACGACAGTTGTCTTCCCTTGTACTAAATCTACTCTAGTTTTAATCGATTGATACGCCAAAGAAACACATTTTTGTAGAATATAATTACAATCTAAAGTTAAACTGATGAAATTAAGAAGTCCTAGACAAATTCTTGGTGAGACTTGGTTACCCAGATGGCGGCTCTTTCAAACTATTTGTGAATATTTGGGTTAACTGGAAAGTTGCATTATTGCGAATGAATACCTTTTTGGGGGCTTTGGAATGTAGAATTCTGGACGTTATAACTAATGGCGGCATACTAAGACGCTGAACTTTCCTGTCAATATTGTGTCACGTCTTAGGAATAAATTGGCTTTAAAAATTTAGATCATTCGGTTAATCTATCACAATAATTAATAATTTATAGAATGCATACATAAGAGTATGAATGTTCAAGATAATTTTTTCATTTATTTTATTATTCTTTTTTATTATTATTATGCAATATCTAAAATCCTGATGCACAATGAAATGGCCCAGTGTAGTCTGAACATTGAATCACAAAGCCCCTCAGCTTTAGGTTGAATCCAGTTATCTTTGTTGTTGTTCTTTTTAAATGTTTTTGTTTACTATCTACAATGTTTTAACAGACTGTCCAAGCACGCATACAAAAGTGGTCAACCCAAGATTTCGTTGACGATTTGCGATAGTTGTGGTAAGCCAACAGGGGACGCGGACTTCTTCCGGTCACCTGGTCCCATCTCATTAGAGATATGCCACTGTGTCTGACTTGGCTTGTCCTTCAAGCCCTTGTAACCTCCGAGATCCTGAATCCGACATTCAGATTCATTGTCCAATGGCCTAAGTGCTGAGAATAGGTTAGGCTTTTAGAATCTTCAATGTCAACCGTTGAAGTATCCATATAAGTGAAATATTTTCGAGCAGCATGTCAAAAACAACAACAAGAACAATAAACTGATATAAATTATAGCTTTATATAAACATGAATACATGTATATGTGTATTAATTTCTTATTAAAACATGTTGTTGGTTTTCAAGCAATTTTCATTTCGCAACTATTTCAGTATGGTGAGAACAAAAACTGTTTTGTCGATGTCATGACACACGTTGTATGGAGAGAGAGAGAGAGAGAGAGAGAGAGAGAGAGAGAGAGAGAGAGAGAGAGAGAGAAAATGTACTCTAAAGTCATAAATGAAAAGACATAATAATTATTCACAAAAGCTTGTTTCATACGTGTATAATGTTTTGTTTTTTGGTGTGCTTGAGAAAGATTGTCATGTGAAAAAAAAGAGAAAAACCCTTACCTTCGGTAATATAAATCACAAAACATATCAAATGTAGGTAAAGCCTTTCCATTTTGGTAACACACTTTAAAATTGTTAGCATTCGTCTGAATTCTGTATCAAATCATTACAAATCTGCCCATAAATCATAGTTCACATCATATGCTAATTGTCTATGATTTTCACTGATATCATCAAAGCGTGTATCCTGTCATGTTAGGGATTCGCCATGATAGCACAGATATTTTTTTGAATAAATAGGGAGGGGTTAATTAAGAATACGGTCATGTTTCCAACTCACTGCCTACGTCGACAAACAAATTCGTGAAGACAATTTAAGTGTGTAATTCGAAATCCTTGACAATTTATCAAAAATGTTTGCTAACAGGTCTGTGTGCCTATAAATAGTAAGCCATTGGCTTGGAATTTATTTTTGCTCTTTTGTTCTTTATAAAATATGTACTTGTGGATAACTGAATAACCAGATAATTAGGACGACTTTGCTAGTATGCAACAACTGCCACGGGCCAGGTCATGCGACACGTCTTTTCTCCACTTACAAACACAAGACAGGCGCATGCGACCTTTAACAGAATTATGACAAAATCTAAAGATATGTTGATTAATTAATGCAAAGAGAATTGAATTAGCATAAGATTTTCTTTTATTGAAAGCGATGCAGGTTGTGTGTGCCGGTAAGTCAACACGTTTTATAACGGCTGATAAAAAAGGGAATACAATGCAGAATATCTACGTGTATTTACAGAATAAAAACCAGATGTTCCATAAATCAATCTATCAATCAAGCGATGAAAACCATCAATCAATCAATTACCTTCAATAACTGTTATTCTATGCCTCAGAGTATTTTGACGTATGAAAAATTTGGTAAATAATTTGACATACGTCAAAAAGTGATTTGCACGTTTTGAATACGATAACAGCAAGATGGCGTCCGCTGGCACAAGTCATAGCACGGATAGTTCGTCGGAAAAGTTTGTGCACGCACATAATTTTTTGACGTACGCCAGCGTACAGTCTGTGCGTTCCACAGACAGGTGTGTTGTTTCGTCAGCATATGACAAGTAAAATTGTCTGAAATGTCAGAAACTTATATGCAGCCAATGAATAACGGAGTTTTGGAACAAACGCAAAATATAGGAAAAAAGTTAACATTGGCCTGTGCATATCATACAACAGAAAATCACGTAATATTTCAAACAAAACACCTTTGTAGGCTTTATTAGAAACACAACCACATTACGTTTTATAACTGCCACTCCAATAGATAAATAAATAAACAAATGAATAAATTAATAAATTAATAAGTAAATAAAAAAATAAATAAATAGAGAAATGAATAAACCATTTAATTAAATGAATGAACAAATAAACAAAAAGCAAAAAGAAAAGAAAAAAATCAATGAAGGTTGTTTTAAAGAAGTATTAAGGCAATTGACGTCAATGAAACACTATTTGTCTATTCCTTAGTCCCTCATATGACACAGGTATACATGAATATGAAGGATCCTATTGTAATTTCTAGAATACCAGATCTCCCTCTAGAGTGGTTATGGTGTTCGATTTCGAATCGAAGGGTCCGGGGTTCGAATCCGTGCTGCGGTTGGCCGTCCCTGTCTTTCGGATGAGACAGTAAAAACCGAGGTTGCGTGTCACAGGAAGGGTTGGCATGATAAAGAACCCTCCCTCCTATACGCCCAGCAGTGCCGAGCATAGGCAAAACTTGTCACCCTCCATCGGCACACGGTGGCATCTCAATATGAGTGAAATGCTATTGAGTGGGACGTTAAACAACAATACAACAACAACAAAAATCTTCAAACTTCGTTATTTAGAGATAAATAATCGCGAGACTGTTGATACAATTTCGATCAGAATATATCAGTATACATGTATCTTTCATGTACATTGTTTTAATAATCTTATAGTGTGCTCAATAGTTGTCAATCGCATAATATGACAAATTTTATCAGTGACCTGCCACGCAAAGTAAATCGTATCCATATTATATATATCTACCAAAGTACATTAAACCATCCTATGTGAATACGTATTGCGGTCGAGACAAGTAAACCGCATGGAATTTTTAATTTTAGTTATTAAGACATATTTCATATGAAATAGAAATCCAGTGAATCACGTTGAATCACAAGTACTTCACCACACTAGACTGCTGCATTTTGATGTTATTAAAATCGAATTAACAAAATCTGATGATATTGATCAATAAGAAATTTATTTCAACTCTAATTCATCGGCTATCCGGAATTTAATGTTTTTCAAAAAGTGACATCATCTGATAGAATTGTATCATTTATGTTTTCCTTGCCTTGGTCATGCCACACGAAGGTTTAATGATATGATATTGAAAAACAAATCTAATCTTATAACCTTGGAATTGGTACGTCAGGTATTTCACTTATATGGAGACGGCATGGTGTATTGGTGAAGGACGACAAAATTTACCTTTTCTCGGCACTTAATGTCGTAGAGCAGGGAGGGTTATTTAATGGGCTGACACCTACTGTGACAAAGGACCTGCCTTATTACTTTCTCATCCGAAAGACATGGACAGCCAACTGCAACGTAGTTTGGACTCGAACCTGAGACCTCACGATCAGAAAATACACACGCTTTCCATATGTACACAAAAGCTTATACAACCTAATTCCAACCCAGCAATAAATCAAACCTTATATGTAACGAAAATACTGGATCACGTAAATTTGATCTGATTTGACTGTCGCATCCGAAAGACAGTTACAGCCAACCACAGCATGGCTTGGATTCGAACCCACAACCTCACAACCAGAAGGTGAACACGCTAACCATTAGGTAACGGCGGCCCTACTTTGGAATTTATCTCGTTTATTATATACCTATGTTAAAGACTTGAACTTTCAATTGCTGAGAGTCGAAATTCTATTGGTCATTAACGGAACTCGTAGGATCTGATTTTCAATATGTCATCGATAGATTTTCTACGCATATAGCCAAACCTTACGTTGGAGATTGATTTTAATTGGATTCAGACTCGTCCTAGATTTATGTTTTAATCCTGCAACAAGTAATATCAAGAATGTTGTTCTCGGTGGCATAAATGCAAAAAAAGTTATATAGAAGTAACCAACTCTTTTTGGTTAATATATTCAAACAGTA
The DNA here is from genome assembly GCA_016161895.1 of Pinna nobilis. Lineage (NCBI taxonomy): Eukaryota > Metazoa > Mollusca > Bivalvia > Pterioida > Pinnidae > Pinna > Pinna nobilis. Next base: position 11,836 of record JACSZP010010020.1, read on the forward strand.
GATAAGAAGAACTTCTCCACTTTTATTTTCAGCATGTACGTGAAATGCACAACAGTATATGCAATTCATTTAAACACAGTACGTCTAAAAAGATAAAGTATAGTAAAGTAAAAAGGTTTTATTTTTGGAGCAAAACATAAAAAACTAAACGCCCACCGATCAAAAAGTAAATTTATTCTAAATAGACTTTTTCTGGGATTGGGAGGTAATATGCATGTGTTAGATAAGCCACCATAAAAAGTACGGCCATTACAAGTAGTAAACTTTGTTGACCTCAGAAAAGAATCCTGTCTTCTTGATAAATAAATGTAAGATTGCATGATTTTATTAATGCTTCGGTGTAAGTATCTTATAAACTTAAATATTATATGTATGAAAATAACAGATACCAAGTAACAATATCTCTAGGAAAGGAAAATGTACGAGT
>JACSZP010010023.1:13124-30001 GCA_016161895.1 Pinna nobilis
TAGCCCTTTGTTCGGACAGCAAATCCTGTTCTATTATTAATGACTAAAAAATAACAGCATTCCCTAGTCTATTGTTCTGACTAAAATACAGCAGTAAATTCTGGTCCGTTGCTAATGACTACGATATAAGTCTGGACCTTTGTATAACTAAAATATAACAGAGAATTCTGGTTCATCAGTTATGACTAAAATTCAAATCCTTGACCATTCATGTGACTTAAAAGAAACTAGTGGGCGACAAATATCTTTCGATTAATCTAGTTTTTCGACATAAAAAATTAAAATCGCTGTTTTTAGGTAAATATGATGATAATGGTGTTTCTGTGTAAGAAAATAGTACGTTTAGTCGCTAAAGTATTGAATTGTTATATGAATAACTTGATTACCACGGTACATTGATGTCCATGAACTTGGTCGCTTAAGACTAGCTGCAATTCATTCGGAAGCATTTGTGCTCATGGATAATAACAATGTACATTCATATAGATACTGGCAAACAATATTTCATACCGCTGGTTCAAAGAGTAGTGACCGCATACCGTGTTGAGCAGGTTACCGTATTATATAGGGCTATTACATAACGAAAAACTATGGGGATACTTCAAACTGATCTTTAAGGGAAGAGTCGCGCTATATACAGGTGACCGCTATGGCAGGTTTTACTGTAGTAATAAGAATTGAATATTCTTCGTGTATATTTTGTAAAATGAGAAAATGACAATAATAAGAATATTTGTTGTTGCCATGGTTTTAGTGTTCCGCGCCATTCTCATGCTTTGTCTCTATGTTATGCAATCGATGATCTTATAGCACCTACTCTGACACGGGAGCTCGATTTTACTGACTCATTTCTATGTAAATAATTCACATTATATGCATGTTTTATTGTTGTGCAATTTATGATGATACAAATGGTGATACAAATGTCGATGTCACATGTGTGTGATTTCAAATGAAATTTGAAATAAACAACGTATGCATGTTGACTACGAAGCTGACATCACCTATCGACTGTTCATGTGGTATAAATTACAAATTAACCAAACCAGAGTCATGGTAGATATTTCCAACACAGGATTTGATTTACGCACATATATTGTGATGCAGCGGCGCACTCTGTATTAAAGTTGTGTCCTCTTTAATTCTAGCGTACGTGTTTATACATTCATTTACAGCATATGCGACATATGTTGGTCACCTCAAGCTGATTCAGCTTGGCCGACAGCTGCTGGACATTTGTCCAATGGCAATACTAGTGTAAACACTATTGATACAGATGTGAGTGTAAATAATGTCCTTTATGATGGTGGGAAATCCCAGGGTCAAAATACAGGTAGTTGTGTAACCGACAAATATTTTAAATATTCATATGTAGTTTTTGCTTGACAAGGTGCAAGGTAATTGATTTCTGTACCGGTTTTACGTAAACACATTACGTTTAAACGACTGTCTGTCTAATCTAATTTTAATGCATTGCGGTCCCGAAAATGGATTTTCCTGTATAAAGTAGCCTACCAAAATTAAGAGACCACCTGCCTTTGACCTTGTTTGCTCCTCTCCATGGGTGGTTTCATGTTCGACTGTATTTGCAATTATGTACAAACTAAAATTAAAAAAATATTGTCATAATGCATATGAATACACAATCTAGATTACAACACTCGTAAATTGGTGCTCTTCTCCTTGTTTACTTGCATAAATTACTTGTAATTAGCATAGATAACCACCTTGTTATCTTGTTGAAACTTACCCCGAAACAAAATACAGGATCTGAAAAATGGTTGGGGATTCTAATGGCGGATTTGCTGGTAGTATCAAGGGTGTGTGAGCTTGGCACTGCTTCTCGTGTTACATCTGTTTACCATTTAAGAAGTTTATGTCGCCTGATGGTACCTCGTTGTTTTACTCTGGCATAAATATAAAGATATCTGATTGGAGGTAAAGTCAATGTACATGAATCTTATGAATACTGTAACTTAGAAGACTTGCCAAACTTGAACATTTTCATGGGGGTAATCATTGGAAAATTCAAGTTTTGATGGGGAAGATATGCATATTTTTCTCAAGAAATTATCAAAACTGTACATGTAAGTTTCCCGATTTATGGGGAAACTTGGTATGTATGCAAAAGGAAATACAGATCTAGTCTAGAGTTCGGTGCTCATCAGCCTTGCTCATACACATGATGTAACGATTAATGGCCTATCGTGTTTTATACAACACTGGAGTAAATGCTCCTTGTGGGGTTCGGATCACATTATACGTTTTGTGATAGAACATCCAGCTGTGATCTGCTAATATAGACGGGGGGCTCTTTAGAAGCAATGTAATTATCACTAATGCAATTATGATGCCTTGTATTGATGTGCCTCCTGCACTGAATATTTAATTCAGTTACAATTACTTAATGTACATCCTTGTTTTGGCACTCGTGTTGGGTATACTAAACTTTCCTTGCTTTCCGTATCACTTAGACTTTCGGTCTTCAACACAACAGATCGGGACCGCGATTGTCTTTAAGACAAGTTCAAGTTTAGTGTATTATTTATGAATCAAGTCAAGGTTATAAAGATTTATGATACAACATAAAGTTACAAATACATACCACTTTGGTAGTCATAAAATGTATGAAAATTAATTTGTACACAGGGAACGAATAATAGAGGTAAACAGAATATAAAAGTTATTTTGATCATATCATTTATTGTTGTTTAACGTACAACCGGAGAATACTTCACTTTTCTCTTACAACTAGACGCCATTCAATGGCATACACCTGCTGTCATTCAGCAGTGAGGATTTTAACGTACAGGCACCTACTGTAACACGGGATCTCGCTTTTTAGGGTCTCATCTGAAGGACAGGAGAAGGTAGCCACCCCTGCGGGTCATACTGGAACCCACATCCTCACGATCTGAAAGCGATAACGACGAGCGCAACGACGGTTCTCCGATTTGATCATAACTAAAGCTTTGTTATAAATAAGAGACTTTAAACTATATGTTTTCATTATGAAAAGAAGACTTCAACAATATGTTTATATGTATTGAATTATGTATAATGAGTTATGTTCTATTGACGAGCAAATTCTGTTCTCCAATTTATAACATGATCTATCAATATATGGTTTTCAATATCTTAACACATCTTTCTCTGGAACAGTAACTTGGATTTTAAAATTCAATGGGAGAAGGAGCGGATTCGAGATTCAACGGAGGCGGATGGCCTTTCGTGTCTTTCTGAAGTCCTTCACCGGCATTCGGTGCCGTGTACATATAGCCTAAGTGAAGGGTTCTTGGATGAGACGTAAAATAACAACAGTAACAACAAAAGGTCGTCGTTCTTGCTTTAGCTTTGTATCACAGAAGATGGCACATGTGCTCGTTTTTTTTCTTTAATTTTTATGGACATTCGAATCAATTATAAGATAAAAAGTAGGATACAAACGTTAATTAACATTCCGTATCAATCGCGCCCGACAGCAAATTGGCTTATATATATACGCGTTTAGACGCCAAAACGTAAAATCTGTACAAAAGTCACAGATGGTAAATTAAACCTGGTCCATTGAAATTCGAAACACTAGTCAATAAAACGAAGTCGAACAAAAGAGTCGGTATCAACAAAAGGCCTAATAAACACAATGTACATTTGTAAGGGGAGAGTAGTAACTCATTACTGATGTTCTTCGAATGTATATAAATGTTCATGGCACAATTGATGATTTGGCAGATGTATAGAACTGATTTTAATCAAACAAATTGTTACCATTTAGTTGAAGGAGATGTCGCGTATATGAACATTGAGCTCAAATTATGGGTATAAATTTCAAGTGCTCCATAAAATTATCTTGGATACCAGATATACATGAATTACATACAAACACTCATTAGGAGATCCCTGACTTTGTCACTTGTCATTTATTTTCATCTTTGTTTATATCCTTGTTTTTCTGATAAACAACAGAGTTCATAATTTATTTAATTAAGTCATTTGGTAGCGACCAGCTGCTATGGCCTACGGACAAGAATCGCATGGTGTCAATGGACCCGATTTACAACTTGAATTAATTTTAAATGATTTGTTCGATTGTTTTACCTGTATCAACGCCCTAATTGATATCACTTCAGTTAACTCGTGGCATCCAGATGCAGGTATAGTCATCACAGAGTTGTATTTATGTTTAGGGGTTTTAACATGTATGAACATACTATGTCTGCCATGGGGCCGCCTTGGCCTAGAGATTAGCGCGTTCCCCTTGTGATCGTGTGGTTCGGGGTTCGACTCTGGATCACGCTTCGGTTGACTGTCACTGTCTTTCAGAGGAGGCAGTAAAGTCAAAGTCATGTGTCAAAGTAAGTGTCGACAATTTGAAAACAAAACTCCCTGATCTACGGCCATAAGTGCCGAGCATAGGCAAAATTTGTCGCCCTTCACTGGCCCACATTGACGTCTCCATACAGTGAAAGAATCTTGAGGGTGATGTTAAACAACAATCCTATGTCTCACTTGAAGATCAAATAAGCGATCGAACACTTATCTGAGGTGTTTACTGAGCGTCCCAACACTTATCTGAGGTGTTTACTGAGCGCCCCAGCACTTATCTGAGGTGTTTACTGAGCGTCCCAGCACTTATCTGAGGTGTATACTGTGTGTTCCAACATTAACACTTATCTGAGGTTTTACTCAGTATTCAAGCACTTATCTGAGGTGTATATAGTGTATTCCAACACTTATCGGAGGTGTATACTACATGTATGTGTTCCAGTACTTAGTTCAGGTATACACCTGAAATTTCAGTTCTTATCTGAAGTGTCTACTAAGCAGGGTTTCGGTTCTTATCTTAGGGGCATAATGTGTGCTCCATCACTTATCTGAGGTGTTTTCGAAGTGCTCAAACATCTTAGGTGTATACCAAGTGTTACAACACTTATCCCAGGTGTACACTGGGTGTTCATGCAATAATCTGAAGTGTATACGTATTCTGATTGTTCTAGCGCTTATCTTAGGTGTATACTGAGTGTTCCAGCACTAATACCAGATGAGCACTATGTTTTCCAGCACTTATCTTAGGTGCATAACGTGTGTTCCAGCACTTATCTGAGGGGTATATTTAGTGTTCCAACACTTATCTGAGGTGTATACTGAATGTTCCATCACTGATCTGTGGTGTATACTGCGTGTTCAAGCACTTATCCTAGGTGTATTTGGTATGTTCCAGTACTTACCCTTGTAGTTTTGACTACTTCTAGTACTTGAAGAGCATTCATGAACTAAAGCTTTGTCTCGTAGCCAAAATACATACGTAGAGCTGTATAACTCATCCTCGGAGGATCTCTAAATCAAACAGTACTTGAAGTATATATGCATCTATACGGCATGTATATTTATACTTCTACACATGTAGGCTACCTGATTTGAACTCCTTATGTAACCGCATTATGTCAGTCTGGTTACATGTAGGCCTATATCTAAATATGTTCAGAGACTTCTCGGGTTCCGAGTTGTTGGTTACGTGTGTTGTGATATGAATGCCGTTGGTTATATATGGTGGGAATTGCTACTATATATCACCTTCAGAATTTACGTCTGTTTTCTGTCCTGCTCATGATCTACCAGTTGTGTAGGAATTACATTCATATATACCGTGTTTGATCTACTTTTATTGCCCTTTTATTAGCGTTACATCATATTAATCTATTATATTACATACACATATAACAACGTATTAACTAATTCCTACCTATGACCACTTAGTGTCCAAAAATAATTTTATGATCACACAAAATAGCTGCAAGATATAAACAAATAAACATGCATGGTGTTACCTTGAAGCATGTAAATCTATATCCTGTCGGTTTAGTCCCTGGAGCGATACCTGTTCGCGCACAGTCACCGAGTTGGTAAATTACGCCGCGGACAGCTCGTAGGTATACTAAAATGCATTTATCAGATCATGTATCTATTATGTATGTAGCATTTTGTTGACAATTACCACACTAATGCCCGGGGATTCAAACATTTACAATCAAGAGTGACAAGCTGCGCCGTGCCATGATTGTTTACGGAACTGTTGACATGTAAATTTATACTGTTTAAGGTAATAGGTTTACCTGTAATTGATAAGTATTCCCAGATCTTAAATTGAAAGAGAGGGGTGCAATATAATTTATGTCTCATACGTGGATCCAGAATTCTTTTCAGAGGCGGGGGGGTCGAAATTTTCCAGGGGTGGGATTCCAACTTGTGGCAAGGTAAAACCAACCCTGTTAAAATAAACATCTAAGCTTCATTGACCAACGATGATATTTACTTTGCCAATTCTAGGGCAGATAGACCTACATGTACGTCAAAACTTTCTAGGCCTACTGTTTGACTGTTTGACTGCAATACGGGGGCTACGGTGTATGTTTTGTTTTAAGTCGGGTATATCTATACAATGCTTTTTACATCGTTTCAACATCACCACAGTAGGCTTTGTCTATCTAATTTTCCTTCTGATACCATATTGTCTTTTGATTTTACTGTCGCAAGATTTCCACTCCGTCTATCCAGAGACGTTTATAACACACGTCTATACGTCTCTGGTCTATCTTGAGAGTAACGCCACGAATCAATTTTTGTTTCAATTTTTGTATTTACTCTGTTGTTCTAATCTGCATTGACCTCGGTCAGAATAAATACTGATACAACTAGTCAGATCCATATGCACCAATGAGGTCAGCATACTTCCGGTGGAAGTGCAGTTGTTGGCAAGTCTAAGAACCTCAATACCTGTACATGCCTCCTTTGGGGTTTTGTTTATCATGTTTGCGGTCAGAAACAATCGGGCACCTGTCCTATATGACCGCTGATAATTACATGTAAGATAAACATGTACTGTGTTGGCGTGTCTACATGACGTAAGATTTGATAATGGCGATAAACATTGGTTGCTTTCCTAAAGAAATTGTTTAATCAAACTCTTTAATCCTTTAAAATGTCCTCTGTCGCGTTTTTATGTGTAAGAATGTAAACAGTTGTTGTGTGATATAACACGAATTGGACTACTCAGCAGGAACCAACTATAGCTATTAACGTCTGTCTCTTGGATGACTGTAATCTTTATTATCAAGCTGTGAGGGTGCGAAATCACTGAAGCCTACAAATCCATTATGATTTCTGTAAAGTTGGTAGCAGGTTATCCCATATAAATCTAATATATACATAATTTGTAGGTTTATGTTGCCTCTATGGTTCAGTGGTGTTGAACGATGTTGAATGACGTTTTCAATATTTAAAACATAGTATTTCGGCACCTTAATACGTGCTTAATCAGTAGGCCTATATAACCCGATATATAAGTTTCGCCGTGTTACCTGTAGTAGCAGTATCCAGGCCGTGACTATGATAGATAGCCGACATGCACAATGTAAATCGTGGTACAGTATAGTAGATGTAGTCGGACTACAGTGGATGGTAAGAAGTCTGACTTTCTTTTTGACTCATGCTCATGTATTGCATACCTTTAAGATTTACAGCTAATTACTAAAGTAATCCAAGTTCGAAATCATTGTACAGAGAGCTTTTCTTCTAATCAAGATGTCTTGGCGAAGGCGGCGGGCTCCCCAGTCCCTCGTCCTAAGACAGAAAAATCGAGGTACCGTGACAGTACTGATGTATAGGCACCGTCCTCGGCGCCCTGTACTTATTTGATTCCTTATTAATTAAAAAAAAGTAAAGGTCAGACAAGGTCAAGATTTCCTACTGTTTAAAGCCGCAATATGAAGCGCTTCACGAGCAGTCTGGTGTAATCTCATCGAGTGTATCGAGTGAAGGTTTTACCGATAGTGCTTTAGTACTAACGTTACTATGGTTTTCAATTTACGAAACGCGTGCTCAATAGGGCCATTCACAAAGAGTGCTTTGTTGCCTACACGGTAGGCTGCTGCCAATACCTTTTGCATACTAACCCCTCCCCCTTCCTAGATCATATTTAATATTCCTGAGAAGTTTCAATATATGGAAAGTTAGTCAGGAAAAGGTAGTCTTGTCCCATGATCCTTTGCGCTGTAGAGTAGCGCAAAGGATCATGGGACAAGACTAATTTACATCGAGATGTTACCGGTATATGACGTCATTGTACAGTTATGTAGCTCTTCCTTTAAAAGTGACGTCACACATGAACATTAAATCTGTAAAGCCCCGTTCACACCATCAACGTTTTCAGTCTTGTACAAGTTTTCTTGGTTAAAGTTTTTGACGGAAACTTTGACAGTGTGAACGGTCAAAGAAAAGTTTGATCAAAGTCCACCAAAGAACCTTCACGGAATAGAAACTCATCCTATTTTTCTTAAAAGTTTGAAGGACTTTGATGGCCTTTGACTCATCAAAACAGAGAATCGATATGAGGTGGATTACCTGGTTACGTAGTAGGCCTACCCTAGCACATTATAGCAAGATGTCCGTAAAAAATAGAATTTCATGGACAAATAAAAAAAGGATTTTCTCGATATTGGACAGGGTTCTCTATCCAAAGTTCCCGCAGAAGTGTATTATGTTGGTTCGATTGTCGTCTCCTCAATAGCAAACTTTTAGCCCACCACCTCCTCCTAACCCGTACCCTATTTCGTATTCGGCGTCTTAGAATATATATGCATAAACAGCACACATAAACGCTGAAGATGTCATCCTCAAGCATATTTACAGGAGACTGCTACATATTTCTCGCGTTTTCTTGTACAAGTCGATCAAAAAACTGACAGTGGCACTTCGTCAAAGAAAATTTTGACCAAGAAAAATTTGATAGTGTGAACGGGGCTTAAGTGTAACATGGGCCTGATAGCGAGGCTTTATAAACTTGGAATTTTCAAATATATTGTGAATAAGGTCTCAGAGATATGACATAGAAAATCGTTCATCAGTCATAGTTTTCTTTGCTTGGCTTTGAGGACGATTTGAACTCGGACTTCTCGTGTTACAATGTATCTAAATGGTATTTGGTGTATACGATGAAATCAAGTAGGTGGTTTCGCTTGATCTCTATTCTGACGATCCGAACCCAAGAACGGAAGGTTTCTGTAAACTGAGAGTGCAACGTATTGTAAAAATGAAAAATCGCTCGCACCAGGTATATTGTGTATGCGAAATGGCATTGTCTACATCTTAACTTATACGATCCTCTAAGTCGGTTTACTTTTACCTATCCCTGTTATATAATATAAACAAAATGACTTTTTTAAGGCAGCTAAATAAAAGCATACCAAACTGTATACTCTAATCAGTTTAGAAATGATATACAATGTACAAGAATGTAAATTTTCTGGTGTAAATATTTATTGCGTTATCCAATGGCATAAGAAAACAAAATTTGAAGGGGACATATACTTACACTTTCATTAGAATTTGGTTTGCATCATTTCATGTACATGTATATACCTTTGGTATTATTCAGTTCATTTTATTAGGTAAACACGATATATTCCATAAGATATACGTGTTCGTGTATTTATGTTGCAGTTTTACATTTCAATGTTCGGAGTGTCTCCTTGTCTCGCCGGTGACATCCATTGTTTGCTCTTCAACCTTACTATGTTAATCGGATGATATCGTACAGAGTAAAATGCGTGATTATGAATTTCTTGCAGGCATAATTCCACTGCCATTTGCAAGTCTAACAACTTGTCATGTCCATGAAAATGTCGGTGTTATTTATTTACACAAAGTATTGGGTAATGATTCATGTGTCTTTGTTCCAAAAGTTCAACAAAATTCCAAGTGTCAACAATGTACACCGTTTTAAGCTGTTGATTCAACGATTTACAGAAAAATACCATTTAAAGTCATTATTAAGACTTGAAATATATCATAACAGAATTTAAATGGGGAATGGAAAACACTAGAGTCAAATTCTAATTCCCCGTGTCTAAAAATATCAATACTATGCGTCGGATTGTTTTATAAATACGACAACGTTTCAACTAGATGTCTTCTGCATCATTAAAAGCAACTTCTGTGTTGGCACGTTAAATACCCCCCACCCCCCTGCTCTACAGCCAGCAGTGCCGAGCATAGGTAAAATTTGTAGCCCTTCATCGGCAAACGGTGACGTCTCCATTTGAGTGAAATATTCTTGAGTGGGACGTTAAACAACAATACCATACCCATGTGATAAGAAATAATTATGCATTTGCTCATAATTTGATTGTCTCCTCTACCACCGCCAATGAAAAGAAGAGACCTGTATACATGTACATGTGTGGTACTTGAGCTAACATTCGTTTTCATACAAAATAAATATTGCCGAAACGTTTAACACAATAAGGCTTTCACTATTATTCTGTTTGAAATTTACTCTAACTCAAATTCTAATTGTACCAAATAAAGAAGTAATATTCATCACGCAACTCAAAATATTTTTAAAAGCTCAAGCTTAACCCTTAGCTCGGGGATTTGGTAGTGCTGTTTGTATGACAAATCGGTATTTTTTGTCTTGCTAAGGATGAAATTTGCCCCCAAGATCTGCTTGGTTTGTACATCTGTCGTTTGACAGGCCTGGCGATTGTGTTTTAAATGCCCCATTGAAGTGTAGGGTATTATTTACATGTCAACTCAAAGACGAGTCAAATTCCTTTGTCTCCGCGGCACACAAAAACTAGCGTTCCATGTTTTTTCTCACTACTTTAACACCTCGTCACAAATACGCATGCGTAGGATTAATTTTTACACAAATTTCAAATCGTTTCAAGGAGTTGTAAGGGGTGGATTTAAGGAGGTGTCCTTTACTTATGTTTACTTATAAATTGAAATGTGCACAGAACAATATTGTATTTTTTTGTCAGTAATGTACAACGATAAGCGAGCTAGTGCATTTTTTCTTTTTTTTTTTTTTGTAAAACGTTCAAATAAATGTTGTTGGTTGTATTGGTTTCTAACCCCATTCAAGAATTTTTCACCTATATGGAGGCGACTCGAATGCTCAGCACTTGTGGTCAATGAGCACTCAGCAGTGAGGGCTCACTATCATGATAACCGCGGAGTCACGGCGTCCCATCAAATACATGTACTCCAGTCCTGCACCACAGATGCGGCCGATGTAGAAAAGGAAGAGTCCTGACTCTTTCAATAATATAAAACAACAAATAATAGCATGAAAACACATAATTTCAAATGCATTTTATTGACAAGATATTAAAATCAAAACACCTGTCTCTGCAAAAGAACCCTTAGTTCCATTCAGTTTAATTAATATTCGCTCATTTAGGGTGCATATGTTTGTTGGAAGCTAGGTGACAGATATTTTATATACAAATCAAATTGCAGACCATCTATCTCGCTCAAAAGGACTGTCGACAGCTATTAAAATAATTATCATACAGGATTCGTGTATTTAATAGACATGTGAACGGTGAAGCCTTATTTTTTATGATGATAATCAACCAGTAAGACGTTTAAGTTTGATTATAATATGCTTTTGGTACCCTATATGATTAATTTTTAAAAGAATTGCAAGTATATATACATATGTATACAGTGATGTCTCGTTAGTCCGGACACATAATCGAAAGACATGTGGAAACAATGTCATTTTAAAAAAGATCTATATACTTGCGTAAATATTTGTATTTTCTTAAATATTCATTAAATTGCTTGCTATGATCGTCGTTGAACCACTGGATCCACCTCTAAAATATAAAATGCATTGATACACCAGAAATACCAGCTTTGATATATGTTTTATTAAAAAAAAAGAACCCACGGTCCTCGCGTTTGTTTGCGTTACGTTGTGGTTTACTAGACAATATATCATGTTAGCATACTTACTGAGATGTGTAAACAAGATAGAAATATTGGCATACAGTCATCAGTTGACCGTTATGTTTAACGCCCTAGTGAAAACAGATAGAGCTGCATTCACATATTTATCTATCAATTGCTGTTTAAATACACAGGAACGAATGCCCCTACTCCTTATACATATTTAACTTTTTTTCTGGGCAGCCCCTACCTATGCGTTTGCGGATCCAGGATTTATTTTCCGGGGGGGGGGCTGTTCCAGGGAGTCCAACTTGTGGTAAGGAAAAACCGACCCTTATAAAATGAGAATCTAAGGATAATTGACAAATGGTGGTATAAGCCTATATTTTGCCAATTCCAGGGGAGGGGGTAGGTTCCGGTCCCCTTGACCCTCCCCTGGATCCGCGCATGCTGTGTGTCTCTTTGAGTGTGAGTGCATGTGGGTAAATCCTTGATATCATGATGTTGCACTGCGTTTTGTATTCAGAATAACATAATAATGGATAAATCTATATATATATCGTGTTTTGCCGTTGTGTTGAGAATAGCAGATGATTCGCATTTCTATTATATTTCCAGTCACAGCGCTGGCATCTGCCCCTCCTCCTCTATATCTCCGTGTCCACGTAATTTTAAGGTTTGAGCATCGTCAGCTGAGCGGACATGTGTTAATCACCTTTGCGGCTACTCTTAAAAACACAAAGGAAGGGACGCTTTCATCCGTGTCACAGAGATAGAATGTTTATACACACATACATCGTTTTCTCTCTGCAGCAGTGCCTACTGATTACATAAACCGAAAATGTGTGAACATCAATAATGTCTCTCCACAGTGACCGTAACACATAGCATCCGACTGTCTCTACTATGCAATTATCTTTTCAGTGCTACTGAATTACTACACTAGGGGGCATCGTTTTGGTTTTACCTTTGTGACGTCACGAAACAGAAGGTCATCTCAATAGATTTGCCGGTGCGTTCAAACTGCAGAGCAAAATGGATTTACTGTGTGTATATTTCGGCCTTTTACTGTGCTTTACAAATATCGGTAAGTCATTTTTACATTTTATTGTTTATAAGATGTACATTCGAGCAGAATTTATACGTGCATTATCATGTTTACCTGTAAGGGTACTTTCAGTTGAACCGGTAAAACTTGACGGGGGGACGCCATGTTTCTGGCGGACAGCCAACCATAGCGAAGCGTTACATAATGAAAGGGAAATTAAATTTGTATGTCTATTTGTGTACAGGACAGGAGCTTACACGGTCGATGCTTGTCGACTTCGTCCCCATTCCCAACATTTCACCACCCAATTAATGCATTTTACCCAGTCTCATGCCATTGAGCACGTGTAGCGTAAGCCGGGTATACTACAGTACTGCTATAAATATCCTGTAACTTTCAATAGGAAGCGAAGTTGAGGTGTGCATTAGGCCTATAGACGCTATCATATTTATTTTTAGACAGTGTCTGGCTCAGTGTCTATGGGGCTAAATTTGTCGCCTCACATATCTATTATAAATGTAATAATAAATTCTTCTTTCCCAATTTATGCTTATGTACAAGGATTCGGTTATGGACAGATTTGGCGTGGGTACATTATATCTCCGATAGCGTGTTTCGATCACCAGACATCTCCATACAGACTAAGTTTGTTTTGTAATAGTTTATCGATTTTCTGGGATTAGCCAGGATCCTTTTCTCTTCAGCTTTGCAGTAACACATTAATAGAATTTGATACATTGTAACATTTGTACCTTACCATATATGAATTAGAAATGAAACATAGTTTAACTTTATTTTTGTTTTAATGTCTTCTAGAAACCAGTAAAGTATGTACATGTACACAATTTCAATTAGATTTTGTTATCCCCCAGATCATATCAGTTTGTCTTAACTGTGACAAACTGTTTTACAATTACTGGTACATATATACAAAATTTACCAGAATAAGTTTAGTACTCAGAGCTCTCTACAACATTGTTAAATATTGTTCCTGATTGTACACATATGTTTACATGACAAAGTGTACCTGTGAATGAACACTGACTTTACTTACACTGTACAGCTGTTAATATTACTATTAAAGTGATATAGGTGTAGACACATATATTTATTTATACATACTTAATCATTCTGACAATCAAAATTATATATACATGTTGGCTGCAGTATATTGATTTCCAACAAGCGAAGAAGAATGTCAGCTATTTTATGAATGTCGACTACAGTGACAGAGGCTTGGTATTGAATCAGTTCAGTGCTCTGTATTACTCACGGTCAGGGATATTTTGTTGTTTATATCAGCATATAATGTACTGCATTTTGTGTGATGCATTTTTGCAACCAGTAAAATACTTGTATATTTGTTTTGAATGATTAGGCTCTAGTGCTGCGAGGACACGCGTGAGCTCAGACAACAGGATTCTATTGCAATACCTACTTGATGATACGATACATAAGCAATACACCAAAATAAAACAACAAAGTTGAAAATTCAAATATTTAATATCATTGCATTTCTGTGCTCTTTTGGAGGTTTTTGTTCCATATATGGTTTTTTTTCTGTTTTAATTATTGCTCAAGCCAACCACTTAATGATAAAAACTGAAAATATTCAAACTTCCAACATGTAAGATCTCATGTTTTCGCTAAAACAGATAAGTCAAGATCATCTTCAAGCTTGTGTGACTTAATGCATCCCTACTTGAAGTTACAATTATAATTTCATGTACATGTGTACCCTGTTTTGTAATTGTAAGTCACATAGTCAAAGACGACAAGTGCTAGGTGAGTTTTGGTTGGTTGGATGAATTACTCTTTAAGGTCTCAATCAAGAATATATACCACTTATTTGGAGCCATCATAAGTGCCTGGGAAGGGCGACACATTTTGCCTGTTTTTAGCTCACCTGAACCAAAGGTTTGTAGATTCAAGTTTGTTCAAATTGTAGCTGCTGGGGTCAAGATGGGGCCAAAATAAGGGCCCAAAGTTTAACAAATGAGAGGTTCATCTTTGTTCATAATTTTCAGTATAGATACATTGTAAATCCAAAATTTCTGCTTCTTTGTGAAGTATTCAGGTGAGCGATGTGGCCCAATGGGCCTCTTGTTGGCACTTATGGCCATTGAACATTGACTGAGTGAGGATTCTTCAACGTGCAGACACCTACTCGGCTATTGTAACCTCAGTTTTTACGATCTCATCTGAGGGGGGTGAGAGGCCAGATTAGAGGTTCAGAAACTTGTTTTGCCTCGTATGAATTTTATCATTTTGAACTGATAGTGAGCCCATATTGGCAACTTGTACAGCAATGTTGGAGGCACGTTCATCCGTTTTCCTCTTTGGTGAATTGCATTCCACCACGCTGTTAACCGGAAATACAGGTAGGCCTAAAGAATAAAGTATATAGTATCTAAAAGGGAAATACAGGTAGGCCTAAAGAATAAAGTATATAGTATCTAAAAGGGAAATATTGATTGAAAGGATAGAGTTTGTGTCCATGTAAGGTATCAAAGGCAAGATATGTAATTCGGCATATCATTGCACCCCTTTTAGGCACATATATCCTTTCATTTGAATGTTATCATATGTTTTCACATCATATCATGAAAGGTTTACTGGTCATGTGTATAATGGTAAACATCCTTCACTGAAGGTGTCCAACAAGAAGTCTACAGTAGTCCCTACTTGATTTGTTTTGGCCTCTGAGTAGAAAGGCTTTGATATATGGTCTATTATCACTCACTACCACAAAATGTGACAACTTTTATGTGATGGAGTGTGTTAAATACTAGCAATTGACTAAATAAAATGCTAACCTACACATTAAATTGACCAATTATCATTTTAAAGTTTACAAGAACTTTACCTCTATACTTTAATGAGGACATATTTTTGTTTGCTACCAGCACATACAACAGTCTAAAAACTGTAAAAGTCAAAGTTCATACATTCACTAATCATGCACCTACCAGAGAAACAGAGGGGTGGTGGTGGGGGCTATTATTTTACCATCTGTACATATGTCAGTCTATCATATTATAATTTTCCAAACCTTTTTTTCCACCATGCTTTCTGACATGGACCTTAAAACCAGTATGCAGTTTCTTTATGAGTAGTTACAGGTCAGATTACATTTCTGCCACAGTTGACCTATTTTTACGGGAGTTACATGTATTGACCATTATAGGAAATGGTTTTTCAGGGTTATGTTTCTCCGTGCTTGCAAAAAAGGACCTGAACGTGAAAACAAGTGTACAACTTCATTACAGGTCAAGTTCAACTGTGAATGGTTATGGTTGACCTATTTTGAGTGAATTTGACCTGAAGTTATTGCCCTTTATATGAAAAAGGTTCACATTGGTAGTAGATATATATTTTAATTTAGCTTTACTGTAAGATTTAGCTTGTTTACTTTGAAGTTTTCATGCATTATATAAATGTAGTAGCCTAAGTCAACTACATGTAGCCTAAGTGACCCTTCATCTGCAGCAACATGTAAATAGAGTTTTGGCAAATACCAACCCTACCTGCTTTTGAACCTACAGATGCCATATGTGATGAAGTAGCACTCTAAAGTAAACAAGACAATGGGGCTTTTGCAAAATGGACAAATTATAGGTGTAAGAGCAGTGATGCAATATTGGCATTAAAAAGGTTTAACACCTAAGGATATTTATGATGATATGGTACATGTACATGTAGCAACACTAGGGAAAGATGCCACTTCATACGTTACAGTGAAAAGGCCGATGGCAGAATTTAAGCGCAGCCCACATAGCCTTAAGAATGACACCCTCTCCCGGAAAGTCTAGCGTTCAGTGTCCATTTCGGGGCCTCCGTGGCCGAGTGGTTAGCGTGTTCAACTTCGAATCGAAGGGTCCGGGGTTCGATTCCCACAGCGCCACTCCGCGGTTGGCTGTCCCTGTCTTTCGGATGAGACAGTAAAAACCGAGGTTCCGTGTCACAGTAGGTGTTGGCACGTTAAAGAACTCTCCCTGCTCTACGGCCATAAGTGCCGAGCACAGGCAAAATTTATCGCCCTTCACCGGCACACGGTGATGTCTCCATATGAGTGAAATGTTCTTGAGCAGGA
>JACSZP010010026.1:0-18299 GCA_016161895.1 Pinna nobilis
AAAATACAATCACATTTCCCCCCACCCCCTCGGAAAAAAATCCTGGATCTGCGCATGAAAGAATTAAGCAAACGTGCACATGGTACTGGTCTGACACTGTCCTGATTTGCCGGATGACCTATAATAAAACATCTACAACTACCACATTTTGTGTCAAAGTGAATATTTCTTTTGAATTTAGCGTAGGCCTATAGTTCCATAAAATCTTCCCGTCACTTAACTTCATAAAACGAACTTAAGGAATCAACTTAAGACTGAACAAAAAAATTACTCAACTCCTTCTAAAACTGAATTCTAATTGACCGAGAGGCTAGAGTTGAGAAAATTCTCAGATTTATGTAAATTCTTAAGTTTTATGGCTCTAAGACCATTAGTCGTTGGTTGTTATTTCGTCAAATGCCGTAAAGGGAATCGCACATTGCCGAGGTCCCGTGTCACATTAACTGCACGTCAAATAGCCCTTACTGCAGAATGGCCAAACGTGCCGAGCAGAGGTCGAATTAATTGGCAAGCGGTGATGTCCCATCCTTAGTGAAAGAATCTAGATTGGGACGTCAAACAACAATACAAACAAACTAATAACATGTATTAAGCCGATCCTGAAAATATGGAACATGAGCGGACCTACAGCGGAGGGGGTGGGGATGGTGTACCGGACCCCCTTGAATTGTCGTAGTATGTATTTTCATTGGTCAATAATGCTGAGACGCTCATTTGAAAAAGGGGCTGTTTTTTTAAACCCCTTACCCCCTACCCTTCCCCCGAAAAAAGTCCCTGGATCCACGCATGCAGAAAACAAGAATATCACGTGATTATGAAATGGATTTTGTTGACCTTCAGGTTATCAAAACGTTCTTTGTTTTTGCAATGCTTCAGTTATTTCAAACCGGCAACGTTATACATGTATATTGAATTGGTGACAGCTGTAAGTTTTTGAATATCCGCCAGCCAGATTTCTCTCGGACAAGTAGAATTCTTGATATAGTTTGTGTTTTTTTTATCAGCATTAAATGTTCAAACAATTTAATATTTTAGCCACATGTTTTTTTTAACCACTGCATGATCATAAGAACATATGAACTATACTAAGAATTTCTCATTATGAAGCATGCGCGGATCTAAAGGGGGAGCGGCGAGGGGGTCCGCCCCCCTGGAATTTGCAAAAAAAAAAGAACAATATTGGTCAGTTATGCGGAGATTTTCATTTTAATAGGGTTAAGGTTTTCCTTTTTACAAGTTGGAACCCCCCACCCCGAAAAACATCGAGCCCCCCTATAAAAACGTCCTGGATCTGCGCATTGGAAGTGATGTACCTTTAATCCGTCGAATACAGAACCTAGGTGATCGAGATGTCCGGGGTTCGAATTCGAACCATGCTGCGGTCGGCTATCCCTGTATTTCGGATGATGAAAAACAATGAAAACCGAGATCCCGTGTCATGGTAGGTGTCGGCACGTTAAAGAACCGTCCCTACTCTATGGCCATAAATGTCGAGAATAGATGAAATTGTCGCCCTTCATATGGTCATATACGTCTCCATAACCTCATGACATAAGCGTCACATATAGCAATAATTAAAAATCGACTTTTTAACACACACACACACACACATACACACACACACAATTAACATTGTTAAAATAACCTTGAAGGTATAAATTATGGGACAACTACATCATTAACAGTTTGCCTGTCACTTGACGAATGTGGTTATTTCCGACCTTGGAAGATAGTGCTTCCGATTTATTATATTCAATATTATTTAAAAATGATAAATGTAGAATGGAACACGTGTTTAAAATGCGTTTTATAGCACTATATATAGCGCTTTCAAAATTTAATTCAATATAACGCTTCACACAACGCTAGAAATAAGCAATGCTTTCCTTGTTTCTTTTTTGCATCGGGCTCGGCCTGGCAGTTGAGGGATGTCACTTGGAACTTTCCCATGCACAGACGAAATACTGTGCAGCGGATTTCAGTAAGTGTTGCATACTCGCGTCTGATTCGATATTTTCTCTTTTTTTTTCGTTTCTGGAGAAAATAGATGATCATGACGACGACAATCATGAAAATAGTTCTTATTTCTAGTTAGATGATTATTTATGTTTGGTTTTTTTTTTTGGGGGGGGGGGGGATTTTTAAAATTGCTATAACTATTTTCACCAGTTTTATAATTATTATCATTATTTTATGTTGTTCCAAAATGATATGTCTCTCACTCATGTAAATCATTATACAGCGAGGTATTCTTTCCATAGTTGTAAAAGTGACAGTGCAAAGTTTAAGGCCTCCGTCAGAAGGACAGTACTACAGCGTGTTCGACATCGTCTTTGACCACATATATAAGGTAATGTCTCTGTATGGCGGTGCAATATTGCAAAAAATATTGCTTTAATTTTCATTACAATCAGTCAATATTCCCGCATTCAAACCGGGAATAATCTGTATATTTATTCTTTTATAATATTGGTTTTGCCATCATTATTTTTCACTGTAACAACGTTCAGTTTTAAATCAAGGAATGCACTAAATCAAATTTTAATGGTTTTTTATTGAATTAATTATATATACAGTCTAACCTGCCTTAGCAACCCACTGAATTAAAGGACCTATTATGTGACCTAAATGGGTGGTTTCCCAAAATCGTTTTTTCCTATATAAATCACCTGAATTAAGAGACCATCTGTCATATGTGACCCTTTTTGCACCTTCCCTTGGACGACCTCTTAAAACAAGTTTGACTGTATATATATTTCCCTCGTAACTACTTTTATGCTTTGGTGGCCAAATTATTTTGAAGACCTTTTTTGACGAGAAAAAAAAACATTCCCCCTTCGTTTCGTCATATCTGGGTTCCACAAAATAGACACACTTAGCACATCGTGCAATCAATTGGCTACCATTTTGCATACTTTTATAATTTGAGACCTGATGGATTTGAACCATCAACGATCACCTACAAGTACATGTTTATAATTAAATTAAAGTAATAGGAATCCAAAACGCTGCATAAAGTTATGTATCCTGAAACTGAATTGGAAAACTTTTCCCCATTTGCTTACGACTCGGTAGATATTGTTATCAACCAATAATATTTTAGCATACCAATCCACTTAAAAGTCCATGATTATTATATATTTAATTTTTCTCTGTTCTTCTTGACTGAAATAAAAAAATTGATGTAAATTTTCATATTTTATTCAGGGTAAAACCTTCGTCGACAAGTTGACAGATAAGGCTATGTATTTCAGCATACACTGCGGAGGCCCGTTTCCGGAAGTAGGGAAATCATATATAATGAGAGGTATGGAATTACAAATGAAATTCGCTGACGTCAGTAATGTTGCTTTTCGTGTCTGTTTAGCTCTTCCACTTGTAGAATCGTTTGAAACTCGTAGATTAATAAATTCTCTCTGATTATAATTACTAAAGAAACCAAAATGTATTGGCACTCCAATGGAGGCAGGTCATGACCCCAATATTGACCGCTGGAGGAACGAGGATTTTTTGTCCAATCAAGCCTACATTTAGTTTCTTCGTTTGAGAGTTTAGATAGGTCCTAATTTTATTATTGTTATGTAACAATTGTGACCGCTTCATCAGTATAATAAGTGCTTTGTATACAGTGAAACTAAAAATAAGATTTTAAATAATTTACATCTCGAGGTCACAAAACGAATCGGTAATATGTTTGTTGTATTATTCTTTAACGTCCAAATCAAAAATCTTATATGGTGACGTCACCAATTGCCGATGAAGGGCGACCCATTATACTCGGCACTTATGGTCGTAGAGTAGGGAGGGTTCTTAAATGTGCCAAAACTTACTGTGACACGGGACTTCGGTTTTCACTGTCTCATCCGAAAGACAGGGACGGCCAACCGTGGAGTGGCGCTGCGGGATTCGAACACCGGGCCCTTCGATTCGAAGTCGAACATGCTAACCACTCGGCCACGGAGGCCCCAAATTAATAGTCATTAAACATATTAATTATGAATTATTGTTAGTTTTGTTTTGACATAACTTGATGTTTACGAGAAGCAGAAATATATAAATTCAACCAAGTCCCTAAATTGGCCCTCATGAATCAAATCTGTTTGAATTTCATTTCAATTCGGACCAAGTTTGTAACTACATAATATACTTAAAATTGATAATTTGAAAGTCAATATCATTATGGCGAAAGAGATATAACGATAAGATTTATGAACAATGAACAAGGAAAATTCTTTACATTGCCCCTAGACGTCCAATAGGGTTGATTTTCACATAAGTACATGCTATACAAAATATATCAATGGTGTCTGAAAGACAATATGTATAATGGTTTAGGAAAAAACAAAGACATATACAGTAATAGAAAAAGAGATTTGACAAATTAATACTCTTAAATGGTCCCTAAATGTCAAACCAGGTTGAATTTCATTCAAGACCAACTGGACATTTATATGTATACCCTAGTGTTAGTGATATGTTTATGCTTTTTGTCGTATAGGGGAATGGTAAAACAATATTCAATTGACAGAGTCTCAATTGAACATTTTTCATCGTCACAGATTTCGCACTTCGCATATGTTAAGGGACTATATCAAAATACATTCAATATTTAAATGGAATTCGGCATGGCAGCACCGGTGAAATGGAAGTCGTTACTAAAATAAAGTTTACTATACTGCATTATACCTTATTTTGTCAAAAGAAATGTAAGACATAGAATATAGTATGCCTCTTTCCTACGCAACATGTCTGCAACTGCTACAGGTGGGTACAGTAAGGCAATTTGATATAAACTTGGATGAGATCCAGTTGCGTTCTTTTAACTATAGGTATTTTTTCTAATCCGAAAATTTAAAGATATTTTATTAATCTTTTCTTTTATTTTGTTGTGAGAAAGCGGTCAGTAAATATCAAAATATTAATTGAATATTGCGAATCCGAATCACAAAACAAATCATATTCGTATTGTCGTAAAGTACCCGAAAAAGTCTATTTTATTCTACATAATTATGTGGATCTTCGATTGGATTGACCTGAGAAATTGGTGAATACTGATCTACAGTACATTTTCCAATACGGGGGTAGGTGAGAGATCTACTCTGAAAATATATGGTAGAAAGATCGCACAATCACCAATTGTGCATATGTAGAGTCAAATTTCCGTGGAGAAAACTACACCGGGGAATCTAAAAGAATTAATGTCATTGACGTTACAAATTGTCAACTTCGAAATGTAACATTGACGTTATAAATTGTCAACTTCGAAATGTAACAATTCACTATTTTGTTTATAAGATGCCGCCGAAATTTAACACTTGTCCAAAATCTTAAAAGTCCTGAGACACTCACTTTTTTGTTATTGTGTAAATATGTATATGTATAGTATGTGGTGTTTGATTGTAAATATAAATATACCTTTAGGTGATAAATTAGCGTACATTTGAATATGCATATGTACACATAGGTGGAGAATGTGTATACATGTGCATTCGCGGGTTCCGGATTTTTATCAGGGGGTGGGAGAGGGGGCGATTGTGTGGCAAGAAAATATCTTACCCTATTAAAATAGTTTCTGGGCATCATTGGTCAGTATTTGCATATATATTTCATACTGTCATTTCCAGTGGCCTGGACCCCTTTGACACCCTCCCCTTCCTGAATCTGTTTCCAAATTTCAGCATCTACTCTGCATCCATACCATACGAAGAAAAAGTTCGGAAAACCATGACCTTGGACGGACGGACAACGCTATATAACATAATACGTGCAGTCTGACGAGGGGCGTATAAAAATAAAAATAATAGATGCGGGAAAAATTTTATCCTCCGGCTGTATATTTATTTTTAAAAATCCATCTGCAACGTAAATATTCTGTTAAATCCAGTTACCAGACTGTCGAAACAACTGGTAAATGGCTATAAATGAATTGTAAAGTTTTGTAATGGATATCAAAACATTATTTTATCTTTTAAAATAGTCATCCATTTTTCTGTGCACTTGATGTGTTACACAAGTTTGACTACCGACAAAGAAGAAATATTTCCGAATGTTTTTTTAATTTTCCATCGGTACAGATAATGAATGAATACGGGCAAATCACAACATTGTCATCTGCGTTCCATTCAAAGTTTTCTCTCTTTTCGTTACTAATTCTAGAATTTTGAATAAACAGTAGCTAAATAAATGTTAAATATTATTGACCCTAAGATAAATTAATTAAATAAATAAAATAAAATAAATAAATAAATAAATAAATAAATAAATAAATAAATAAATAAATAAATAAATAAATAAATAAATAAATAAATAAATAAATTAATTAATTAATAAATAAACTGATATATCAAATGTTTCCTAGCCGAGCGTAAAGCGCTGATTTTATCAAATCTTACGGCATGGAAAGTAACTTCGTAGTGTCTCAAGAAATAGAAATGGGGGTAAAATCAGAAAGACCAGAACTAACCTTGATTGTGTTTCACGTCACATCGACTTTCAACAAGTAATTCACAAAATTTTGAGACGACTTATTTATTTTCGAAGTGCGAAGTCCATGTGACGATGAAAAATGTCTAATATTACCCCTTTGGGTCAGAAGTGGTTCACTTAGGTCAAACTTTATGATATACTCAATACTGTCAATTCCGACAGTGAATATACATCAAAATCTGGGGGTATCATTGTTTCACAAAATCATCTTTTTTCTTTTTAATCACAGGAAGCGTGTATAATGGAGAATTCCAAGCTACAGAGTATGACATTTTGGAGACGATAACCGACCCCAGTGTTGAGACGACGTTTAATAAGCGCGCCCTGGCGTATGACTGCTCTTGTGGGGTAATGCAATATTTTGTTTAATTTTCACGATAATACTAATGTACGAAAAGATTTTATATCCGATGCTTTTGGTTTTTTTTAACTTTAATTAACTTGCATAAGTAATGACGTTAATCATAACAACATTCATATCACCAATAGCGGTAAAATGATAATAATCATTATTATTTTAATTAAAATTTTTAATACTGAAATAATAACAATACTTTTACTACTACTACTTTAATGATAACAACATTACTACTACTACTATTACTACTACTACTACTATTACTACTAATAAAAATAATAATTCAATCAAATACCATTGTCACTTAGTAAACTTCGTTTGGGATATTCTTAAGATTTCAAACATGCTTTATTTGATAATGAAAAAAATTCAAAATGTGAGTAATGTTATGTGAGAAATATAAGGAAATGGAATCTTATTTTAATGTCAATTACTTCAAACCTAAGAGTTCCCTCTCTCTCTCTCTCTCTTCTATTTATAATATAAGAAAATATTTTGTTACTAAGTAGAGTACAATTATGAAATAAATTGTTACCTGCATTTCAGGTTGACTTAGGGTTTTTTCCCGAGGCGCCTTCAGTTGGCTCGACGGCATGTGTGAACCCATCACCTTGCCAGTCATTAGACTATTGTGCCAAGGAAAACGGCAAATGCACTTGGAAATGCATGTGAAGTATCAATGTCACATGCCGAGTCGGAGGTGTCATTCAAACCTATAAATAAACATGAAAATATTTTAAAAAATTTGTTTGGTTTTTAAAAGAAAAAGTAAGAAAAGTTTGAAAGTAAACATTCTCAAACAAAAATTTTTTTGACGGATGATTTATGTTGACGGGGGTAGGGGTATCAATGAATCCTTCCGAACACCTGGTTCCATTTCGTTTCGAGACCACTTTATCAGTGACTAAAAAAGTTTGGACTTTGGATTTCGAAATTCTCTGGAATGAATGGCTTTTTTTTTATCAATAAAAATATAAAGTGCCTATAGCTTTTGAAACCATTAGCATTTTTCTTATAAAGTAAATTCATATTTTGTAAACCTTTCTCGGCCGGTTCTCAATCAATTAAGCTTTTAAACAGTTCATATTTTGTTTGGGGAAAATGCTGTATGAAAAACAAAAATTGCTCACAAAGTTAAAATGAAATAAGATAAAATACACTCGGAACTCTAGATCCTTTGCAATGAAAGTTTTGACATAATTAAAAATCATCCAAACGCGTCGGGACCAGGTGCACAAAGGATGTAAACGACCCCTGTAAGCATGTAACATCCATCGAGAATATCCGAAGAAAACATCTTACGTTCAGTATAATGTCAAGGTTGGTGACTGGTCATTAATTAGTTTTGATTTGATCAATGACGAGAAATACCTGAGTCGGGCAGTGATTACCGTCCAATATTCTAATGACGTAATTTTAAACCATGTAGCGAATTTTCCTTTTTAACCATGAAGCTTCTGAAGGAAATGGATCATAGAAATGATGTAAAGGGAAAAAGGCCTAGTTCCTTACCGAAAAGAAATAAATGTGAGTTATAGAGCTCACTGTAATGATCCTGTTCTAGAATGCTTTCTGGAGCCGCCGTGACCTAGTGGTTAGCGTATTCAACTTCTGATCGTGAGGTCCGGGGTTCGAGCCCAAGGCATATGTCTTTCGAATGAGACGGTAAGGTCGAGGGAAATAGTAGGTATTGACACGTTAAAGAACGCTCCGTGCTCTATTGCCATAAGTGCCGAGCAAAGGCAAAATTTGTCGAAAGACATGGATGACCATCTGTACCTTGGCTTGGGGTCGAGCACCGGACCTCTCGATTCGAAGTCAAACACGCTAAGCATTAGGCAAGGGCCACCTCAGTTCACCGGGACACGAGCTGCACTTTTATTTCACAAGAAAAGTTACCTTTTTATTATTAAAATGACTTGCATTGTTAGTTGTAAATGAAATATTTATAGTGATTTTTTACAGATCATACGTTAAATCCAATAAATATTATCCACGTCTATATTTATATATATGTGTGTGTGTGAAAGATTCTTGAGTGGGACATTGAATAGCAATACAACAACATTCGCCATATCTACCATAACACTTACAAAGAAAATGTCTCATAGGACTGGGCTGGGCA
This sequence comes from Pinna nobilis, assembly GCA_016161895.1. Taxonomy (NCBI): domain Eukaryota; kingdom Metazoa; phylum Mollusca; class Bivalvia; order Pterioida; family Pinnidae; genus Pinna; species Pinna nobilis. Next base: position 8,970 of record JACSZP010010026.1, read on the forward strand.
CCATAACACTTGTGAATTTACTTAAGTCTGAGAATCTAGCCTCTCAGCCAATCAGACTTCAGGATGAGCTGAATTTGAGAAACTTTTCAGACTTAAGTAAATTCAAAAGTTTTATGGTGCCCAACCCTGATGGCAGAGAGGCATAGGTTCTATCCGATATGAGATTGAACGTCGGTTATCGTGGTGCCACTGATGAGAGAAAAGCTCCAGAGTTAATTTGAAATTGAAATAACCTTCAAAAGAAAATGAACTTCATTGAATTTTTATTAAAAAATATGTCTATGTGACAATCGCAAGGTTTATTGCTATAATCGAAGAAATACTACGAAAAAATTAACTCGATTATTTTTTAAGAAAAGCGCAAAACTAAAATAAATGACAAGGAAACGTTAAATCAAGAGGGAGGCAAACTGCGCTTTCTTTGAAGCACTTGTTAGTTCCGGTAATATTGTTTTGTTTTAATATTTCACTGTATCGCGTTGTCTGCTGAGCTTGAAGGCATGTTCAAATAAAATGAATTTTTTGTAAGCAATTGAAAGGGATCAAAAACATTATACACGAAAAGCAAGGGACGGCGACGTTGTTAACGGAGACAAAAATGTCAAATATGTCCAAATTGCACAAGACCGAGGATGGCATGGTATGGTATTGTTGTTTAACATCCCACTAAAGAATATTTTACTCATATGGAGACGTCATTATGTGCCAGTGAAGGGCTTCGAATTTTGTCTATGCTCGGCACTGCTGGTCGCAGAGCAGGGAGGGTTCTTTAACGTGCCAACAACAACTCTGTGACACGGGACCTCGGTTTTTACTGTCTCATCCGAAAGACAGAGACGGCCAACTGTGGAGTGGCGCTGCGGGTATCGAACCCCTGACCCTCCGATTCGAAGTCGAACACGCTAACCACTCGGTCTCGGAGGCCCCACAGCTAGTTTCATTTGTGAAGAGCCTAGATACAAGTGTACAAGAGACCATTCCGAAATGTATGGTTTTAGGTTGGTTACATGTACACCAACAGCATAAGATCAATGTTAAAAGATTTGTATATGTTTCATTCAGAATTTTCTAAAGTGGCAAAGGACAAAAGAAGACTTACATTGTACAAATAAATTTAAACCCCCTCCCCCCACTTCCTAATGTTATTATCAAAAGTTATCTAAATGCTAGCACTTATGCGGACATCATTAGCCAAGTGAATATAGTTCTGAGAGTATGTTAAAATAATTTGCCAGTTTATACACAACAATTTGGTTTTTCTCTTAACAAGACCTATATACACATATCAATAGAATCATTTATTGACCTTATGACCTTGACTTTATCATTTTCAATGTCAAATCTACAACAAACTCTGACAAATGTGCTCATCAAACCCTATAAGAAGAATTTTTGGAAATATCTTCTTTTTCGATTCTGTTGTCATGGCAACCACAATTAAAATTTTGTATTTATCAATCCAGAATTTCATGTTTGTTTAATGAAATAAAAGACACAGGCTTCCTGTAAATAATGTCTTATCATCGATATTCCATTGAAAAACTGTTCAAAATGACCCGTTTTGTTGCAAATATCACGGATAAACCATACAGAAACCAAACTTTTATTACTTCATGAGCCTAATAATATATGTGTATTAGGCATTGAGAACAAGTTTGTCTGAAATTGCCAGCTTGCCGTAAGAATTTGTCACAGTTGATCAAAATAACTCGGATTGACTGTTTCTTAGACTTCCCTGACCCTCCCATCTTTTCCATTCACATTTGTTTTGAAAACAACAACAAAACAAAAGAAAAAAAAAAACAAAAACAAAAAAAAAAACAAAAAACAAAAACAAACAACAACAACTTATGAACATATATGAATTTCACATTTTTATAAATCATAGGTTCATATTACATAATAAGAGCATTATTTTTGTTAAAGTTCTCGGCACAAGATAGAATTTTAGCACTCTGAAACCTGCTTATTTATTGTAGACATCAACAAGAATCAATAATTTATCAAGCGTTGCATGTTATATAGGCAGCCAGAAATTTAAAAAAAAAAATAATACGTAAGTAATGCAAATTCCACATGGTCGGTCCTGATTCTGTAGATACTATTTAGATAGTGAGAGATACCAATCAATTTGAACAAGAAATGACGGAACTTTAAGAGTAGATGTAAATCAGGAAATTTGAAGTACTTACTTGTACATCATTTTATCGCTGACTGATTTTTTGTCGGTAAAGGGCAGCGAATTCGAACTATATTGATTAAATAAAAAAAAAAAACCTTTTTACTTACTACGACCAGGTGTCTTCACCTTCAAACAGGCGGGGGCCTTCGTGGCCGAGTGGTTAGCATGTTTGACATCGAATCGAAGGATCCGGCGTTCGATTCCCGCAGCGCCACTCTACGGTTGGCTGCCCCTATCATTCGGATGAGACAGTAAAAACCGAGGTCCCGTGTCATAGTAGATGTTGACCCGTTAAAGAATCATCCCTATTCTACAGGTAGCAGTGCCGAACATAGGCAAAATTTGTCGCCCTTCACCGGTACCGCTCTCCATATGAGTAAAATATGCTTGAGTTGAAGTTAACCAACATTGGAATTACAAACAGAGGCAAGAGGACAAACTTTACAGGCAATTGACAATGTCACCCTTAACAGTTTACTGTGCATCATTTAGAGCCATTCTGTGCCATTTTGTATGACATAACGAATGAATGCATTGAAGCTGATGCTGAACGAAAGTACATATTTACCAGAAAGGATTGACCAATTGAAATTACTCCTGAATTCATTTATATTTCTCAGAATTTAAAAGAAATCAGTGCCCTCAAGACAGGTTCCAGTTGGGGACAAACCTTTTGATCAAGTCCTGGTGGGATCAATCCATTTGACTTGGGCTGGTTTGGAGAGAATTACAAAGGGTCTGAGGCCATGTCTTGACTCAACTGCAGCTTCTTTTAAGGCATACAATGAGCCCGTAACAAGTGGATACACAAACAATCACGAGTGCCGTGGAAGATGTAAATGTGTTGATTCTGAATAATCCTTATTAGCTGTCTACCATTCTAGGAAATGTACCGATTTCTACAAAGACTACATGTGCATCAACAATTTGTTATTACCTCGTGAGAAGAGGGTTTCAAATCAGTTATTCCATTTTTAGAAAATCTGGTCTTTTTTGCAGCTGTAGAATTATATATTAAGAGGAGGAACCGATTTAGATTTTTGTCATATACCTTGCATTTGTTTGCTACACCAAAATCGCCTTATTATCCACCAAATAGTGTAGTATAATAGGTACTTATATTGTTTCTTGGATTGGGAATGGAAAATAATCCACGTGATAAGTTTCATTATAGTTTCTATATTCTAACTGTAAAGTTTCCAAATAATTTAAAAAATAAATGAATAAAGCGACCAATTTTGGGGGGAAAATGCCTCCCTTATGTCAGTTATGCGTTATTGAACGAAAAAAGAATCATTGGAAATTTTCTAACATTCAAGGGATGTAACTCTCCTAAAAATTGTTTGATCAAGACCAAATTAAAACTTGACCTAGATATAACCATGATATATATACCAATTCTTTTTTTCAATATGGGGATTCCTTGCAGAGACATTGAACGGAAACGATGAATTATTCGAAATTTTCTAATTTCATGGGGTGTAACTATTAACAAAAATTATTTGATCGTTATCAAACTGGTACCTGGCCTAAATACTCTCATGATGCATCTGTATACCAAATTTCATTCGAATATGTGCACCTATTGCAGATATATTGAACGTTTTATCTATGAACATTCCGAAATTTGGCGGCCATCTAGAAAATGTCGGCCATTTTGAATTTTAGAGGTGGGTTAATAGCTATAATTGTAAAGGATGACTGAAAGAATAATTGTACCAAGTTATGCACAATTCATCCAAATTTTGGCCTTTTTCGACTGGACTATTTGTTTTATCAACGAGGATGCAATGTCCAACACAAATATAACTAACATCAAGGTAAAATACCATTTTCAGGAGTATTATGCGTTTATGAATAACCGAGATGACACGTAGTTATCTGCCTTGTCATAGGGTCAATACAGTTTTATCACACGTGTTCGAGTTCCCATGTGACATCCGCAGCGTGGCCTCGAATCCCGGATCCTTCGATTCGAAGTCGAACATGCTAACCACTCGGTCACGGCGGCCTCTAATATGCAAGTAAATAAAGCATACCCAAGTACAAATCTCACTACGGAAAATTAAATATCGCCAGAAATGTTAAAGCAAGTGAAATTTAAGTGAATACACAAGTAAGTTTCCATTTGTAGTTAAGTATATGCTAACTCAACGTGCAATTGTAAAACAACTCAAAGACGCAAGTATATGTGTTTTAAAATGTACCAGGCATATTTCTTTCTTATGTGGTTTACGACTATGGCCGGATTACACTTTTCACTGATTCGAGATGAAGTTGACACGACGGGTACCGCTTGTTGAGTAGGAGTTACTTACCCTTCCGAAGCACCTGGACTCATCCTCTCGTTTTGGGTTTTTTTTCGGGGGGGGGGGGTTGTTTGGTGGTGGGGTTGTTTTAATTTGTTTAATTTAATGTTATGTGTTGCCTTCGTCTCCTTCTGATTTTGCCAAAGTCTTGTCTGTAGTATGAATTAAACATTCTATGACCCCTTGCCATCTATGATGTTTATTGTTTAGGGCCCGTGTAAAAGTAGGTGTCGGCACACCAAATACTCATGAGTAAGAAGTGCCTTGAATGGTAAAAGCCAAAAATTGAAACTGTTACCGCTACATGTAAAATATGTTCATATATTTCAGTACCAGCTGTGCTTCGTTTGAAATAAAATTCAGCCTTGTCCTATCAAAAAGGGCCATTGTACGGAACAAAAGTTTTTTTTTAAAAAATGCTAAAAATTGCTACTTCTCCTCCTCAATCAAAAATCTTATAAATCCTGGACCACCACTAATGTTTTCATTATAATGTTAAGATGGTCTAAGTAGTGTATGATATGGTATAATATTCTTGTAGTGTATGGTATGGTATAATACTGTAAATCCAGTTTTATTCGCGAGAATTTTATTTTAGCGTAATTACGCGAGAGCACTTACTCGCGAAAATAAAGTTCTCGCCTAATAATTCTTTTTTAGATTAACATACTCCACACAACATAACATTTTTACTTAACATACGCATGCGCGAAAATATAGTGTCGCGAACAATTGCATGGCTACCGATTCGCCAAAATAAGGTTCCGCGAAAATTTCTGGATCTACAGTATTCTAATATTCTTAAGTGGGACGTTAAACAACACTACAACAACAACAACAAACATAAGACTACCACCAGTATATCCACTATAATGTTCAGTTGGTCCACTAGGAGCCATTTTTAAACCATAATAAATATTGGCCGTTCTGGCTTCATCTATGTATTGAGTATAAAATGTTTAAAATGAAATTGGATGTGGTCAACATTCGGGACTTGGTCGAAATCTTATTCAATTCTTCGTAAATCTTATTCAATTCTTCATAAATCTTGTTATCGCTCTCCCCGTTTATCGCAATGTTTATTGACCTGTACACTTCATTGATATGTATTGATATATCAACTATATAATGAAGTGTGTCGAAAATGAAAACCCGGTCTGACTCGCCAGGGCCATTTGAGGGATTTGATTTATATAATATACGCTGTATTTATCACTACTTCTACTAGACAACAAGTCATATAAACACAGATCTAACGCTTATGTATTCAGTATAATGTCAAGTTGGTCAAAAATTAATTCTGACCTGATTGGACCTCTAAGAAGTTTTAGGGATTATAAATCTTTTTACCGTTCTTTATTTATCCATGTGATCAGTAAACACTAATTAAGAATGATAACAGAAGATCCGTACAATCCGTTGATTTCTGGTTAATCTGTCTAACAAATTCCTTGTGGCCTCCGTGGCCAAGTGGTTAACGTGCTCGACTGCGAATCGAAAGATCCGGGTTCTAGTCGCGAAGCGCCAATCCGCGGTTGGCCGTCCCTGTCATTCGGATGAGACATTAAAAACCGAGGTCCCGTGTCACAGTAGGTGTTGGCACGTTGAAGAACCCTCCCTGCTCTACAGGAGGCAGCGGTCAGTACGGCCAGCAGTGCCGAGCATAGACAAAATTTGTAGCCCTTCACTGGCACACGGTGACGTCTCCATAAAAACTCTTGAGTGGGGCGTTAAACAACAATACCTTACCATACCATACCATACCATACCATACGATACAAATTCCTTACACGATCACATGGTCATACATGTATATGTATATATCTCGAACATTCAGGAGAATTGTATGGGTTTTACCCGGTTACATGTCGAGTTCTGTTCCACAAAGCATCGATAAGCTTTCTGAAATATAAAATCTAAAATTATACAAAGCCACGACATACGGTAGTAACCAAAGTAAGAAACAGATTTACAATTTCGATTTAGACCTAAACCATACTCAGCAGAATTTAAGGATAAAAGTTCAGGGCCACCAAATAAATAATAGCAATTTTAACTGGCACATTATAAATGTCCACTTCGTGTGTATATACGTATGATGTGATATGCCTCTTTTTTGATGAATGAATTTGTTTTCGGCAATTGGTAGACAACAGTAAAGACTAATTAAGAATGATAAATTATGAATAGAACACATGTTCTGAATGACTTTCTATAGGTATAAAATGAAGACAATCAGAGTTGCATTCACTGCGCTGCATTGGCTAACACTGAAGTGAACAATGTTTTCCTTGTTTCTGTTGTGCATCGGGCTCGGCGTGGCTGTTGAGGCTACGTACNNTTCAAATCATTTTATGTAAACTAGCCATTAGTAGACTGGTCACCATGTTAGAGTTGAATTTCTATGTTCTGTTGAATTGTCATTTAAATAGATTTCAGACTTAATATTTGAAAACAGATTAACTCGAAATCTTCTGTTCATTATAATTTAAGTAAAGCATTCTATGACAACTCACAGTTCAAGGACATTTTGAATGAATTACGTAATTTCTAAGGCTCTACATCTATATCTCTCTTTGTATACATATCCAATACAAAAAGTATAATGAAGAATGTTGTGAATCAGGTGCTTGCAATTTGTTCGAACTGAATTATCACTGGAGACAATTTTCCCAATGTGAAGAAAATGTATTGAAACGTTTCATTAGTTTTATCATGGTATTTATCCTTATTATTGAAAATATCATTTTCATTATGTTGATACTTGCAATTTATATATTTTCATTTTTTTACATATTCGTATTTATATACATATTCCTACTTTTTCCTTCCGGACACCTGGTCCCATCCCGTCAGGGGGGATTTGCATTTGATTTCCACGTTGAAATGGTCATTATCCTAGACTTGTCATATTATAGGATTTGGATTAGGATAGCCTTTTGCACTTCCTCAATTTTACTTTTATTATCATAACGATGCATTTTTATTTTTAATCATATGTTCCATATTTATTTGTTCATTTTTATTAATTGTACATGAATTCTTTCATTCAGCTGTACATTTATTTTTCTTCTCAAATGAGATTTATATGGGAATCCTTTTTCCGTAGTCGTCAAGGTCACCATACGCAGTGCACTTACTACGCCCACAGCAACAACAACTCAGTCCTACAAGCAATTCAACATCCTCATTGACCACGTCTATAAGGTAATTTCTTTCTCATGTACTCGGTTTATTTAGCTGTATTTCCAAATTATATGTGCCGAAGCTTATTAAAATATTCAGACATATTTAAATATAAAATGTTTCAAACTTCTTCAGGGTCAGACCTGGGTCGACAAGCTAACAAATAAAGGTTTATTGTACTTCACCACTGATTTTGCCACAACTTACCCTGCCACCCAAGATGCCACCAGGTACCCTACCACCCAGTCTGGCACCATGTACCCGGAAGTTGGAAAAACCTACCTAATGACAGGTATTGTAGTCATGAATGCCGTTCAACTTGTAGATTTTTCTGTGCACTTAATAATATAAACATGAAATTTCCCATGATGCGTTAGATCTATAACTAGATCTTTGTTATGACTCAGATATAGAACATTAGCCTTAAGACCGATGATGCAAGTCTTAACTTCTACTATGATCGGTTTCATTCCTTCGCATGAATAGCAATAACAGGAGTGTCGAATCATAAATTGATTTTTCTCTTTCAAATCCCTTAATGCTAAGGAATAATTATTTTATAAACATTTGAAACGACTCGCTAGGTACATTTACGCCATACACCGTATAGTATGGTATTGTTGTTTAACGTCCCACTAAAGAATCTTTAACTCATATCATTATGGAGACGTCACCGTGTGCCGGATGAGGGCTACAAATTTTGCCTATGCTCGGCACTGCTGGCCGTAGAGCAGGGAGGGTTCTTTAACGTGCCAACACCTACTGTGGCACGGGGTCTCGGTTTTTACCGTCTCATCCGAATGACAGGGACGGCCAACCGTGGAGTGGCGCTGACGCGGCTCGAACCCGGATCTTCCGATTCGCAGTCGAACACGCTAACCACTCGGCCACGGAGGCCCCCACGTCATACACCGTAAATTAATGTCTAATATGATGTAGAACATAATTAAATCAATATAAATATAACCAGGGGCCGAAATAAAAACTCAAGCTCATACTCACCTAAATTGTTTTTCATCAAAATAAAGTAAATATAAAGAAAATCAATAGTAAAGTACATTTCTGCATGTGTATTTACATCACACAATTTAAATATCATTAGCCAGTTTTGTTTCCCCATGGTATTTAAACAAAATGATTTTTGAGTATATACTCAAATCTTGAGTATTATGCCCAACATCTTTTTTTAATAACTCTGGCTTCTGAATGCTGATTAATACAAGCTATTATTGATATTTGTATTACATCAATACACATGCTATAGAACATTTAACACTGAATTTACGTGTATGTTATTCAAAATTGAGAGAGAAAACAGTTAAACTGAGTACTGAGTTTGAGCTCGAGTTTTTCTGGTGATTTCGGACCGTGAACCTACAATGGGCCTCAGTCTCATTTATATTATGTATGGCCCAATGAGTAAGTCAATTGTTTGTCAAACAATATAAATCGACATTAATTTTGGAAAATTTTGCAACACCCGCGATTAAATTTCTGTTATCATAAAAATGATTTCTCTCTCTAACAGTAAAAGATGAGGAAATATAAACCTAAGGTTAAATTTGTGTTGGATGTTTTCTCATCTTAATACAGGGAACGTATACGAGGGGAAATTCTATGCTACTTACTACAACATTTTGGAGACAATAACTG
>JACSZP010010028.1:0-15665 GCA_016161895.1 Pinna nobilis
TTATAATATTGGCGTTATAATCGACATGCTACAGGTTTCCTGAGACCACAAAAAGTAAATTAAAAATTGAAATAAAATATTTCAATGTTTTGAGTATGACAGTTGAGTCTTCGAATTTTCATTTTATTCTTCGTAAAGCAGAATTAAATTTCTGAAATACACCACCAAAACTACTGAACTCGAAATATACCATGCACGAAAAATACTTTCCATACCCGTGATTTAGTCGGTATTTCTATTTTTGGAGTAGAGCACTACAAACCCGTGCAGTTTCAATGTCAAAATTGGGGTAACTGAGGGATAACTTGAAAATTATAATTCAAACAACTTACCTTGACCAGATGCTAGCCTGGGTAAATAGATTTATGTCAACGATAGATAGACAGGTAATCCACATTATTTTGACAAAAGAAAATGTGGCATGGGAAATCTATTAGTCACGTTTCCTTAAAGTGCCTTTTATAAAATTTCCACGTGGAGTATAAATATGCAACTTGAAATGTACATTAAAAAGACTTGTGCAAGAATTACGATTTACCCGATACGTAACACATCGAGTATTTCATCCTGTGAAATAACTTACATCGGACCAGTGCAATAGATGAAGGATCGAACTCTTCTGTTAAAGGAAATTAACCATTATCTTTACTTTCACTTCCGAAGCATATTGAAACCGAAAGTACTCAGGTGCTGTGTTCTTCCGACCATTACAATAGTTCAAGGTAGAAAATTTGTTTTTGTCACTAGAAAAAGTACTTCGACACAATACAATGGATGATCAAAAAACATCAAAATACAATTAATCTTTTGAAAGTTATTCTGTAGCAAATTTCCCCGAAGTACGATGCCTCGTGAAAATGTCAAATAGCGGGGTCAAATGTCACTTTCGAGGAAGACTCAAATGGCGAAATATCGTCCCAGAATTATCACCACGTTAAGATCATTGTGATTTAAAAAAAAAAGTATTTGTAATCAGTGAAAACAGAATACGCTAGCTTATTGAGATATTCAAGTACTATTTATGTGATTTTTGTGGTCCGTGATCTTTCTCTATAAATTGTGCAAACGGGACTCAAAATGTTTGTTTACACTCCGACGGTGGCGATGGCTACAAAACCCACGTGTGTCGTGGGAGACCCCCTGAACTTTTAGAATAATTTCAGCTCGTGGACAGTTAAATGAAAAAGGAAAACTCAACTGTCATGCACGATACGTCAGAGCAACTGTATACATATAACTGGTGAATGCATTTTGTGTAATTTTTGTGTTCTCATGTCAACGACAAAAGCAATACAAATCTTCTCATAAAGTGCTGGAAAATGACTCTTTTTACAAAAAATGTGAATGTAAGTGGTGAGAAATACACCAAGACTTAATTCATGCACAAATATTTGGCTTCCCTTGAGGTCTAGTGAAAAAATTAGCATTCTTTCATTTTGGCTGAATTTGGTCCAATATGGCCGTAGCAACCCCTTAAATGCACGCTCGCGAAAAAAATAGTATCGCGAATAATCGTATGACCATCGATTCGCTAAAATAGAGTTATATGAAAATTTCTGGATTTACAGTAGTTTAATATTCATCAAAACTGGGTACAAATATTTACCACTATTTTCCTCAATATAGTTTGATTCTCATTCAAACTACGTAGTTTCCTTTGACCCAATCGACGCAGAGTCTTACATGTTAGTGTTAAGAAATACGGAATAATCGACCCATGAAGCAGTAAACATAACTACTTTTCAATTGTTTGTCCTTTGTTCCCGACATTGTAAACGTATATTGAAATCATAATTTCTGTATTCCAACTTTTTCACGGTGTAATAGAGGAAAAACGTTCACCTGGGAAAAAGTTGACAGGTCAGAAAACATAGCTACTTTTCAATTCTTTCGTCCTTTGTTCCTTACATTATACACGTATATTGAAAAGTTATCATAAATTGTGTATGTCATCTTTTTTACTTGCCAACTTTTCCCCATGTATTGCAGGAAAAAAGTTCACCTGGGGAAAAAGTTTACCAGCTAGAAAACCAAGCTACTTATCAATTCTTCTGCCCCTGACATTGCAAACGTATAGTAAAAAGTTGTCATAAATTCTGTATGCCAACTTTTTCTCATGTAATGCAGGAAAAAAGTTCACCTGGGGAAAAAAGTCAACCAGCAAGAAAGCAAAGCTACTATTCAATTCGTTTTTGTCCATTGTTCCTTACATTGTATACGTAGAACAAAAAGTTGTCATCAATTCTGTATGTCAACTTTTTTCATGACCAACATTTTCCCCGTGTGTAATACAGTTAAAAAGTTGCCCAGGAAAAAAGTTAATCAGTAAAAAAAAACATAGCTACATTTCAATCCGTTTTTCCTCTGTTCCTGACATTGTACAAGTATATTAAAGTGTTTTCATAAATTCTGTAGGCCATCTTTTTCATAACCAACTTTTTCCCCGTGTGTAATATTGGAAAAAAAGTTGTCCAGGAAAAAAAATTATCAGAGAACATAGCTATTTATTTTATACTCCATTTTGTCCCTCTGTTCCTGAAATTGCATGCGTAAATTGAAAGTTGTCATAGCTCTTTACATCGACTTTTTTCCTCGCCAACGTTTTTCCCGTGTAATGTTTTAAAATAAACACATTAGCACGCACTACACTACGTTTCTTTGGACTTTATTCATACCTATATTTTTACAAGAAATAATGATAAATACTTAAGTATGGTACCCCGAAGGTCAGTAGATCTGCTCTGTATTGCATGCAAGTTGAAGATTCACAAAATGTTAGAAAAAAAATATACTCCTAGCTTCTACCATTTAAAACAAATGCTACAAGCACTTTATAGTCGTTGTAAGTAATCTATTATAAGTAGTTCATAACATACATGTGCGGATCTATAGGGGGTTAATGGGTCCGGACCCCCTAGAATTGGCAAAATATATACATGTACCACCAATTGTCAATTATACTTAGATTCTCATTTTAACAGGTTGGGTTTTTCCTTACCACAAGTTGGACCCCCACCCCCTGGAAAAAATCCTGGATCCGCACATGACATATATGTTAATTGTATTGATATTGATGAGATATCTCAAATAAAATTAATTAAATTCAAAATGCAGAAAACGATCAAGATGAGTACTGATATTGATAAGTTAATTTTCACTGGATATAATCTTCTTTTTGAAAAACCAATCCTCGGGAAATGACAAGATAAAATTCATAATTAGGCCGACGTGCTAGTGCGACTACAGAGATAATACAAAAACGGCAAAGAATAATCACTGAATCCACAGAGCCATCATATAGTAGTATCTGTATAACCTCTAAACTTTCCGATTTCTTTGTAGGAGGGAGAACGGATGTGAAAAGGATAGGAATCCTTATCACTGACGGAGACTCCAAGAACAAGGCAAAGACATTCTACGAGGCCCACAACGCGCGACAGAAGGGAATTAAACTTGTGGCAGTAGGTGTCGGAGTGGAAGACACGAAAGAGATAACTGGGATAGCTAGCAGATCCGACGCAAGTGTCGAGACCTACCTATTCCAAGCAAAAAATTATGAATCTTTGTTTCAACTGTACAGAAATGTTTCTGCAATAGCATGTGCAGGCAAGTCATTTAACTTTAGTACAATGTACTTTTAAATATTAAAATTAACGAGCTACTAAAATGTTTGCCATTAGTAGCCATGTCATCTGTTCTCTTCTGTTCTTTAATTTCAACAAATACATATTTCACAATTAATATTCAGTAAAAATGCTAGAAATACATAGCATACACCGTCGAAACAGGGATAATTTATCTTTCAAATGTATAAAAAGCGAATACTTTGAAGATTACTAACTCTTTGGAAAACAGTTTTGTCAAGTTTCATACGGTGTTCAACTGTTGCAGGTGTGATATTGTTTATAATCCCACTTAAGAATCTTTCATATATAGAGAGACGCCATCTGAAGCTTTTTTTAATTTCTGGTCAATGCTAAAAAATCAGAGGCAATGAGGACTGAAGGTTCTTGTGCGTACCGACAACGTGCCTCTGTCTGATCCGAAGGAGAGAAAAGGCCAGATGCATCTACCGGAGCTGGAACACATGACGTCATATTACCTCTACCACCAACCCCATTGTCTCTAATCTCGTTCCTAGTATTTATAATCAAATAAGCTAAGTTAGAGTAAATGGTTGGCCGTTTCCAATGGTGTAATCATGGTTTTCTTTCTTTTCAGTGTAAAGCCGTGGCAAACTATCCAAAACTTCTGAGAACGCAGGTAAATGAATGTCAAATAAATTTTGAAATTTGACAATAAAGAATCATCAACAATATCTGTCTTTGTCCTTCTATTTGGAATGTCGTTATTGTGTTTCGTTTTATGTTCTGTCCAATGGTTTTTCATTCATATGGAGATATCACTGAATACCAGTGAGGGGGCTTCAAAATATGTTCAATTCTCAGCACTTCTGCTCATTGAGCAATGAAGGGTCTGTAACATTCTGGTACCTAGCTGACACTTTCTCGTCTGAAGCCCAAAACCTCCAGCGAGGCTCAAATCGTTGCCCGCTGGTTAAAGTCGAACACTTGACCACAAAACCACGATTTTACCCTGAAGGAAAAATGATCGAAGTTCATTTTATCTTGATTAAATCAAATGAAAGAAATGTAATAAGTACAACTTATGTGAGATGAAAAATTATTTAACTCTTGATTATTTTCAAAATGGGTTGTGACAAATACAGATGCACCTAGACAATGATGGTTATTTATACATACCCCACAGTTAACTATTATAAGATTGATTGTTTCGTACATATTGCTAGCTCACCTGTAGACGTGTGGGTTGAGGGTTCGAGTCTAGGTCGTGCTATGACCCGTCCTCTAAGTGAACCAGGTGGAACTCTGATGCGTTGTGCCAAGGATTGGCTTCAAGATATCTTACTACATAGGAATAAGTCCTAAGCACAGCATGACTTTACCTAGACAGACGTAGGACAAGGTAAATCCTGTTAATCATAATCCAGTAATCGCTGTATCTCTGAAGTACGCCACTTACAAATATTTCAGTCATAGCTGCTGGTCTCAACATGCAACACGAAATTTAATTGTGGACTAAAACATTTTGATCTATGCTAATGATCTAAGGGCATACCTACTATGAAATGGAATGCAAGACCTTACGGTTCCATCAGAAGGGCAGAAAATCAGCCCTACCTTTGCTGAGAGTCAAAATCTGTAATTCAGTCCAGAGCCTGCTTTCAAAAACAACAAAAGAAATGAGTCTTTTACGCTAATCCTCCTTTTGAAGGTCTACTTATTGATGAAAGTGTTTCTGATATCTGAGGCATGCAGCATAAAAATTAGGAATTTTCTTGAGGATGAGAATTTCTCCAACTTGAGCTAATCCTGGATTCTGTTTGGTTGAGAAACTGGAGTTGGAAAATTCTCAGAATTAAGCAAATTTTTAAATGTTGTGTCCGGTCCTGGTCACTTGCATTTTCAAAATTTTGAGATCAGCCTTAGTTTTCAAACCTCTCAGCTTTATCTCATACACATTGAGTATTTGTGGAATACTTAAACCCTCGAACGGCAGCAAAGGGAAAGAACATCCATTTCAAATAATGCCAAACATTAAGGTTATAATTTCAAATGGATGAAAAATTTGGCAGCAATGGACAGAACCTTCTGCATGGATTACACATTTCCAATGTCAAAGCAGTCGGATATGCTCCAAAAGGCATGTCCAAGGTTAAAAATACAAACTGACAAGCGATACCTTTAATATAGGGGCATAAAACATAATCTAATTAAAATCGATCTCCAACATCTTTGTGTGCTTTGTTTCAGAAAGAGATACTGAAATTCGATTGAGGTTAATTCAAATGACCGTTATCAATAACCAATCGAATTCTATCTTGAAAATAAAAAACACAAGTGGTAAGGCAGGAACACTGTGTACAGAGGATATAAAGGGTTATAATCTTTTTTTCCTTGATGTCGTTGTATTATTCTTTTATGCCACTTTCTATATTATTTCAGTAACATCATAGTGTCATCAGTCTGATGTAAGTACTAGACATTTTGACCTTTGCTGAGACCTGTCCTGTGCAATAAGGGATCTTCTGTTGAGGCACTCCCAATCTTCATACAGGACTTATATTTCCCCGTCTCATCGAAGAGATAATCTAGTCAAACCTTTGCTAAGATATGACCTTTGACCTTATAGTCTTAGAACCATCACTACATTCCGTCGCCACATCCTCTACCTAATAATTGAAACAATGACAAGCTTTGGCCTTTACTAGGCACTTGCACACAATGAGCAGAGGGATTTCTTTAATGTGCAAACACCTACTATGACACAGGTGCGAGTGTACTGCTGTTTTAATATCCCACTCAAGAATCTTTCACATATTGAGATGTCACCATTTGCCAGGGAAGGATGACAAATTTTGCCTATGCTTGACACTTCTGGCCATAGAGCAGAAAGGGTTCTTAAACGTGCCGACAGCTATTGTGACACGGGACCTTAGTTGTGACACAGGACCTCTGTTCTTATTATCTTCAATGAATAAGAAAAAACAGCTACATGGCCAAGCTAAAACTCACTACTCCTTATCTAAATTTAGCTCCGTAACCCAAAGCCATGATTGACAAAATTCTGAAAAGTACATATATCATCAAATTTAATTGTCCAATAAAATACAAATAAACATTTAAAACAAAAGGCACTAGAGCACTAAGTTGCTATGCAAATGTAATTAGGCATTCTCCAATTCTAAAATAAAATTTCTAATAAAGAAAAACCAAAGTCAATTAGTACTAAATTGCTAAGCAAATGTACCAGTTACACGTATCACTGTCAAATCCTCAAATAACACATTCTTATGAAGCACAAATGAATACATGAAAACAACTAAAATGATTTATAAATGGTTGCTGCCTACCTTTACTGAAAAAAAACAACAACAAAGACAATAGGTCTTAATGGCCACAGGAGGAAAAAATACTGCTGGCAAACCATGATTCATAGAATGTTGATTCTCAACAAATTTGTTGAAACTGGACTATCGGTTTCTGAGAAGTCTAAAATGTATATCCTACATAAAATTTTGTTACCACAAAGCAGGGCTAAAAGTAACTCCTGAGGATTTCGAGAAAACTTGAAACTAGACCTCATAAAGATTCTGTATGCCATAAATCATTTCATTTTGAAAAGGACTATCAAATTTTGAAGATTTTTTTAGATTTATTTGTTACAGGGCGGGCAATTTTTTGGCACTCTGGAAGATGGTTTGAACAAAGTTTCATCATCAATTATTGATACCTGGGATGCATTCAACGTCATAGCCGGTATCAGATGATGCGTGTAGCCGACGTCATTTAACATTGCGCTTATGACATAGCCCTTTGTTGAATGACGTCAGATATGCAAATTGGCTTGCAGCCGCTACAACGTTGATCACACCACAGTTTGGGCTACCTTTGGACCAAGGGGGGATAGTTTAACAAATTCAGTATAATGACAATATAATATATACGCCATGACATTATATTTTCCTGAATGCATATGAAAAATATATACATCATTGAGAAAACACAAAACCAGGACCTGCAAATCACACATTTAATCAGTAGATACAGAGAAATCAATGTACATCTTTGTTTTACTTCCTTATTGGCAGAGGTCCATGAGGTAAAACCTTGCTAAAATAGATCAGTAGAACTAAACTATTGATGTGTAACCCATTGATATAACACTTACATACAAAAATTCTGTTCTATATCCTCAATAGCAGCCAACAAAATTCTAGAAAATGAGTATGAAAGACCAATGGACGGATAGACAGACCAAAAGAAAATCTGAATTTCAATCTGGCTTGCCAATAGGGAATTAGCAAGAAGTAACATGGAGCAAAAAGAGAAGCGCTTGAATATTTCCAAATAACAGCTGAGAAATTTGCTTCATTTAATATCATTAATCAGGGTCAGGTCGTCAACCCTGCTAAAGATTTGATAACTCTGGAGATGTTTTGTCAAAAGGCATTCACATGTATAAAACCTTTATCACTATCCATCAGAAACATAAGGGTCAAGTTGTTCTCACTGGTCAAACATCAAGGTCAAAGAGTTAAAGATTTGGGAATTACATAAAAAGTATAAGTGTGAAAAGTATAAAAATCCCATCGCTTAATTTAAACTATCAGACCAACTTTAGAGTTTAAGTTAAAAAGAATGCCACAAATTTAAACATTTGGTACCAAATGGAAGGTTTTGTCAAAATGATAAAATGTATGATAAATATGGATCCCATGCCTAAACATTTGAACCTTGAACTAATGCCATCAACAAACCAGGCTACTTTACCTCCTCGGTATTTGTTTGTTGTACTGAGAAGATTTCAATTTTTTTTTCTTACCATGTAAATTCTTAAGACTGGACAGATAGTGAGAAATTGTAAAAAAAAAAAATCTTATTTCTGTATTTGGCTCTAATTAAGTTGAAAACAAGAATTAGATAAAAAGGACATGTAGCACGCACTTTTCAAGAGCAGATGACAATCAATGGTTACTCTTTCCGCAAGTACATTTTACCTAAATATGTACATACATGTGTCTTTGCTTTTGTATGATCCGAATACTTTAACTCATTCCAGTAGTCCAGGAGATAAATTTCAGTAAACTTCATGGCAAAGAAAAACTGACATTTTATAAATGTACCAGTTCAGATGCCATACATGTGTTTAGTGTTCTGTCGACAAGCAATAAGCACATCTTTAACATCGATTTGTTTAAAATCAGCAACTGTTTCTGCAACTGTAATAGCCATGCCTGGATGTGAGAGTCTCATAAGTTCTTTCGGAACCTGAAACATGTGGAAAATGCATCATAAAAAACTTGATTTTAACAAGTTTTTGATTGCCAATGAAGTGTACTACCTGCGGAAGTCAAATAAAGACCCTTAACTCTTCTATAGATCAATTTAATTCAGATCAATTGGGATAAAATTAGACAGTCCCTTTTCACAAAAAATCTTACGATTAAAAGCACTTGTAATCGTAAGTGAGCAATTTTTTCAATTCACTATATTTTGTACATTTTAAGACAAAATCAACAAGTTGGGATGAATCCTAATTTACATTATTAATGTTGGTTGCTCGGTTAGTTGTGTTGTTGTTTCACATCCCAGTAGTGAAGAATCTTCACTTAATTGAAGACTTCACCGTATGTCTGTGAAAGGCGATGAATTTGGCCTGTGTGCAACACTTCTGGTTGTTGAGCAGGGAGATCGAGTTCTTTTATAGTGCTGACACCTGTGATATAGAGCCTCAGTTTTACTGGCTCCTCTAAAGGTTCAGGACGGCCATCTGCAGTGCAGATTCGGACCCATGACTGTAAAGCAAACAAGCTAAACCCGGAGCAATGTTGGCCCCAAATGAATAATGTAAATCATCCCGTGATTAAATTTATATTATATTTAGTCTGTCTGTGAAAGGCGACAAATTTGGCCTGTGTGCCACACTTCTGGTTGTTGAGCAGGGAGATCGAGTCATTTATAGTGCTGGCACCTGTGATATAGAGCCTCAGTTTTACTGGCTCCTCTAAAGGTTCAGGACAGCCATATGCAGTGCAGATTCGGACCCATGACCGTAAAGCAAACAAGCTAAACCTGGAGCAATGTTGGCCCCAAATGAATAATGTAAATCATCCCGTGATTAAATTTATACTATATTTATATAATGTATTTATTATATATAATATATTCGTAATTTGTTAAATAATCAATATTAAAATGTCATTCCCTTACAACTTGTGATTAATTTATATTGTAAGATTCTTTGTGAAAGGGGCTGCTGGATCTTAACTCATTGACATATACTCTCATTGACATGTAAGTTTAATATCAATAATTGTAACAAAAACAGGTACTGAAGAGGGGATAGATAGGTAAAAAAGGAAACTAAGTCTGACTAAAAATGAAACATAATACTGCATTTAAGCAGTATTGAAATAAATAATGACTAATCTTAGAGTCTGAAAAATCACTATTATGGGCAAAACAAAAAAATCAAAAACAAATTTGTAATTACACAGTATGAATCAGGAGGAATCCAACAATCCAGTTCCCAGTAACTTGTGGAGGGGTCAGTGGCTTTTACCAGCTATATAGTACCAATGATTGACAGACTGATAAGCATTGCATAAAGCAGTAATAAAACAGTATGTGTTTGTGATACTGTGAATCCAGAAATTTCGTGGAACTTTATTTTAGCAAAGCGATGGTCTTGCAATTATTCGCGATACTATACTTTCGTGAGCGTGCATGTAAGTCAAAAGTTTGTGTTGTTTAATGCATGTTAATATCAGGTCAGTATATTTAGCAAGAACTTTATGTTTGGCGAGGAAGCGCTCTCGCGTAATTACACGAAAATAAAATTCACGCGAATATAACCGGATTTACAGTACATGATACACTTATATGATAACAAAAATATGGCAAACATTACAAGATTGCCCTCATATGGCAGTAAAGCAGTAAAAGTTATGGCAAATGACACAATTTCTGAAAAGAATGGCAAACTCCTAAGCTAATGTCAGGAGGGAAAAAATAGTCCTGGAATAAGTTTTCTGTATTTATTACACACACATATTACCTTTCTGGGTACGAAGTAAGGTGCGTCTGTCTCCAGTAGGAGACGTTTCAGTGGTATGTCTCTTGCTACACCATGTGTACCAATAGCTGTCAGGTAAGTCACCAATGGAGTGAGTCCTATGTACAAATTAGGAAACAGGTCTAACCACCTTAAAGCAGACCGAAAATTGCCAGTGAAGCAGTGGCAATGAATCTTATGGTTCCTTGGTACCATCTGAAATGGAGATAGTAATATAATTAGGCATCATCTATCTTCTTATTGTTTTCTTTCTTTTCAAAGCACAAAATGACTTCTTCACTATTAATAATTGTACAAAATTCAAACTTAAGGCAGCATGAGAACCTAAGGCTTGGTTTAGTTGTTTAGCCCCCCCCCCCCCCCCGTTCTTTCATCTATATTAAGACATAGCCAAATTTAAGTAAAGGGCCTCTGACAAATTTTAACATAAAGCTAAGCAATCAAGGCCATTAAGCTGTGATGGTTCTTTAATGTGCTGCCACCAACTGTGACACAAGACTTCAGCTCTTACTGCTTCCTCCAATCTTCAGGAAAAGTCTGGATCTATAAATATCGAATTCATGGTCATTAAGAGTAAGCAAATAATTTGTCTCCAGGCCAAGTTGAACTGTAGAAATCTTGGCTACATTTGTTCATTTTACAATACATTGAACTCTGTTGCAATACGCTGTGCTCTTCTGCAATGTACTGACCTCTGCTATAATATACTGGCCTGTGCTATAATGTACTGACCTCTGCTATAATATACTGGCCTGTGCTATAATATCCTGACCTCTTCTACAATATACTGATCTCTGCTATAAAATACTGACCTCTTCTACAATATACTGACTTATGCGTTAATATACTGACCTTTGCTATAATATACTGACCTCTTCACCAATATACTGACCTCTACTATAATATACTGACCTCATCTACAATATACTGACCTCTTCTACAATATGTTGACCTCTGCTATAATGTACTGACCTCTTCAACAATTTACTGACCTCTTTTAACATATACTGACCTCTTTTATAATATACTGACCTCATCTACCAAATACTGACCTTTGCTATAATACACTGACCTCTGCTATAATGTACTGACCTCTTCAACAATTTACTACTTTTACAACTTCTCCTACAATATACTGATCTCTGCTCTAAAATATGGATCTCTTCTAAAATATACTGACCTCTGCTATAAAATACTGATTTCTGCTACAATATACAGACTTCAGCTACAATATACTGACCACTTCTACAATATATCAACTTCAGCTTCAATATACTGACCTCTACTTTAATATACTGACCTCTTCTACAATACACTGATTTCTCCTACAATATACTGACCTGCTCTAAAAATGAACCTCCTCTACAATATACTGAGCTGTGCTGTAATATACTGACCTCTGCTATAAAATACTAATTTCTGCTACAATAAACTGACCTCTTCCACGATATACTGACTATAGCTACAATATACTGACCTCTTCTACAATATACTGACTTATGCTTTAATATACTGACCTCTGCTATAATATACTGACCTTTTCTACAATATAATGACCTCTGCTATAATATCCTGACCTCTCCTACAATATACTGACCTCTGCTCTAAAATATGGAACACTTCTACATTATACTGACCTGTTCTATAATATACTGACCTCTGCTATGAAATATTGACCTCTTCTACAATAAAGTGATCTCTGCTTTAATATACAGTCCTCTGCTATGATAAACTGACCACTTCTACAATATAATGACTACTTATACAATATACAGACTTCAGCTAATATACTGACCATTTTTACAATATACTAACCACTTTTACGATATACCAACTTCAGCAACAATATACTGACCTCTACTATAATATACTGACCTATTCTACAATATACTGACCACTTCTGCAAAATACTGACCTCTGCTATAAAATACTGACCTCTTCTACAATATACTGACCTATTCTGCAATATAATGACCACTTCTACAATATATCGATTTCAGCTACAATATACTGACCTCTTCTACAATATACTGACCTATTCTGCAATATAATGACCACTTCTACAATATATCGATTTCAGCTACAATATACTGACCTCTTCTACAATATACTGACCATTTCTACAATATACTGACTTCAGCTACAATATACTGACCTCTGCTATAATATACTGACCTCTTCTACAATATACTGACCACTTCTACAACTTACTGACTTCAGCTACAATATACTGACCTCTGTTTTAATATACTGACCTCTTCTACAATATACTGACCACTTCTACAATATACTGACTTCAGCTACAATATACTGACCTCTGCTATAATATACTGACCTCTTCTACAATATACTGACCATTTTTACAATATACCGACTTCAGCTACAATATACTGACCTCTACTATAATATACTGACCTCTTCCAGTATTTTCAAACAATCATCCACTGCATCTCTACAGTGTATTACCAATGGCTTGTTCATCTCTATTGCAAGCTTTAGTTGTTTCTTGAATACCATTTTCTGAATTTCCATATGCTGTTTGTACCTAAACAAAAACAAAATGTCAATGTAAACCTTTTTTTGTATGGCATAAAAATTCAAATTCAAATGCTTAATTGGGTATTACCAAAACAAGAGGAATACATCATAAATTTACATCACTTATATGTAACATGATACACTATACAAGGTTAAACACAATTGTGTATTCAAGTTCCCGTTTTTGATTGGTTTTATGTAACACTTGAAAATCTTTCACACATACCTAGAATTCACCAAAAACTGGTGAAAGGCTACAAGTTTTGGCCTGAGCTCAGCACTTATGGCTATTGAGAAGTAAGTAGTCTCCAACATTTGCTCGTAACAGACAATGATCTACCGTGACAAGAAAATTCTCACGTGCTATGACAACACAATCAAATAAACGACTTGAATTTGCTTAGATCACATTGGCTTCATTCAGGAATTATATTGTGATGTCAAAATAATTATCTATGACATCATTTCACTTCAATGACCACCCAATAGCCACCTACTAGCCATGATGAGGTGTGACATGTATAAACTTTGATATAAAATTTGACTAGTTTTGTGTGTGAGAAAAAGAATCAAACACCTTGGGGAAAAAAGGATAATGATCAAGAACTCCGTGGAGCCTCATTCTGGATATTCATTTCTTTCCCTCTAGTTTTAAGATTTTCCTGTCCACAATACACACTCGCATAAGATTCCATATTTCTTTCACATGCCAACATATACCATGGTACAAGACTAATTGTCTCCTCCCTAACCAAGGCATGAGCAAAAATCTCAAGACATGAAAACAAACACACTACTTTGGAGCCATGATTCTCCAATTTTTACGTACCCAGCACCTACAAGCAAAGAGACAAATGTTGTAAAATACTGTACCAAAAGTTTCTTTAAACAACATACAGTAGAATCGGTCTATAAAGAATCGGCTTAAAGCGAATTCAGTGCTATAACAAAGAGGAATAAAAACCCAGAAAAGAATTACTATTCATCTATACAGTGGAGCCTCATTAATTCAGACACCTTCGTTCCCAAGCAAATTGTCCGGATAAATGAAGCGTGTGGATTACTGAAACATAACTATGAGTCTGCATCAACTAATGCTGATCCCTGGCACATTTGGTTGAAATTGGTCGACTGGTTCCTGAGAAGAAGCCTAAAATGTGAAATCCTATAGTAGCCCTATGGAAAATCTTTAACCCCAGGGCGGAGCCAAAAATGACCATAGGGCCTTCTCTTGAACAAACTTGAATCTACACCCCATAAAGATGCTATATTCAAGAAATCAGTAGATTTGGCTTGGTACTTTCAGAGAAGAAGATTTTTTAAAAGTTGCAAAATTTGAACCTTTTTGGCCCCAGAGCGGGATCAGTTTTGGACCCAGGGGGATGTTTTGAACAAACTTGAGTCATCATCACCCAATGTTGATTCCTGGCAAATTTCGTTAAAATTTGCCAACTGGTTACTGAGAAGAAGTGGAAATGTAAAAAGTTTACACATGACAGACGATACACGACGGACGGGAACTGATTGCAATAGTTCACCTGAGTTTACTCAGGTAACCTAAAAACAGACAGGCAGAGGGACCAAAAACCATATGCCCCCAAAACTTTCTTTCTTAGGGCTTAATAAATACAGTTGAATCTTGAAAACTCGAACGTCTTTCTCTCAAAGTTCTCGATCTCTCTAAGAAATATCTCAATCTTTAAAAATGTGACTTTTCGGAAGTCATTATAATTACCAAGTGTTTATTTAGTAATCAAGGTGACGGCAGTGACAAATTATTTCAGAATATTTACCCAAATGATGAGTAATGAGAACAGTGTCCGGTATAGAAAGTGAATAAGAGGTTTTTAGTCGACTGAATGGTTTTTTCAGCTGGCTGAGAGCTTTCGTATTTTTGAAAACTCGAAGTCTCAAAAACTTGAAGTTTTATCAGCGGCCCCGAGCACTTCGAGCTTTTGAGATTCAACTGTTTCAATACTTTAAAGATTTAAGAGATGTAAGAGGAATTGCCTTAACAAATCAACATACATTCCAGAATAATCCAACCCAATCTCTCCCAAGGCCACCACCTTCTTATGTAGTAAGCACTTCCTCAGTCCCTCCTCCGCCCAGGAAGTAAATTCTGTAGCATTCTTTGGATGACATCCAAAAGTAAGCCAAACGTTTTCCTCTGTGGCAACCTTAGTCCACAAACCTGAAGAATAAAATAAGTACTGGGTATAAATTTTCAATCAGTATATGTATTTCAATACCCAGTGATTAATGTAAGTAACTTGTAGTAAACAAAGAAATTAGTGAACTTAGATTTTGACAAATTCAATTGAGGAACTTGACAGGCAGACATTGTAATATTTGATGCCAAATGACCATGTTCTCAAGGATCTATATTGTTTGACCCACGATATTGACCAGCAGACATTGTAATATTTGATGCCAAATGGCCATATTCTCAAGGATCTATATTGTTT